>WEIU01017764.1:0-14683 GCA_013389925.1 Aegithalos caudatus
CCCCCTGGGCTCGTCCCGTCCCCTCCCTTTGCTTTCCCACGCGTGCGCTGTACAGACCGGCGGGTCTGCACTCCTCTCTCGCACGTGCGCGCTCGCGAGGGTTCGCACTTGCGGAGTCTCTGTGCCATACGGTCGGCCGCCCCGCCCCCGTTCTGGGCTGCCGCGGCCATCTTTCTGTGTATATGCCGGCGGCAGCCCTCTGTCCCGCGCTCTGGCGCCAGTCTCCGTCTCGGCGGCTCCCGCCTCTCGCGCCATCCCTTCCCAGAAAAACCGCGCGCGCTCTCCTGCTCGCCGCACCGGTTCGGCAGTCAGGAAAGCCGCAACTTCTGCGGGCTCTGGGGGGGCTGTGGGGATTGCCGGCGCCTTCTGCGGAAGTGCCGCCGAACCCGGCGGACAATCGCCGCCACGCGCGCCCAGCTCCCGCAGATGGGAGCGGCGCGGAGGTACAGACGGAAAAGCCGCGATTTTTTCGGGGGGTTCCGCGGGGGTTTTTGGGTCCGGAGGCTCCCGCGGGAGGGTTTGAGGATCTCCTATGAGTTCTGGGGGGCTCGGGCATGGGCTCAAAGGAGGGTATAACGCGCCTGCTCCCTGTACCGCGCCCGCTCCCCTCACGTTCTCACTATTAATCTGACTGTCTCCGGGGGGTCCTGCGGTTCCGTAACTCCCCCCCTTCGTCTGCGTGATGGCAAATAAACATGTTTTCGCAGCATTCCAAGTTTCTTGCTGTTCCATCGCTTTTCACAATGCTATTTCAATCTTTCCCCATGCTTTTAAAACTTTGGCGCTTCCAGTGTTCTTAGTATCCTCAGCTAGAGCGGCAGTGTATCTTTCCCACCCCTCTGAATTTAATATATCAACAGGGCGCTGTATCGTGCCCAAATCTAAAAGCCTTGCAATAGCAAGATGTAAATTCTTTTGCTCGCACCGTATTCCCCAGTGCTTTTCCATAAAACTTACGACCTTCACGAGAGCTTCCATGCCGTTCGCTGGTCCACGGGGCGTCCCCCTGTTCCACGCAATAGTTCAGGCCTGCTGCTATTGCCACTGTTTCTTATCCAAGCGTATTCCCGTCCGCCGAGGTTTCTCCCGGGTTTCGGCACCAGAATGTTGCAGTTTTGGTCACTGCAGCTACGATGGCCTGGGTTTAAGAGAGCAGTACGGTCACCACGTTCTCTGTGTGGCACTCGGGCTAGTGACACGCTTATTCCAATGTGGAAGACGATCCAAAAAGCCTTTATTCTCTTAAGCATACAGTTTATATACTCTGGGGTCTTATCACTACGTCAGAGGGGTCTGGTTACACCTTTTTGGGTTAGTAGGGAGAATGGAAAAATACTGGTATGTGGTTAGAGGGGGGGTTTACATTCCTAGGGTGATATCTTATCTCAGGGAGGTTGGAGGAGTTTTTCTGTGCCCTTCTCGTGACAAACGCGATATCTTCTGTGCGCCTTTCCCTGCCTAACCACAATGTAGGCACCTCATGCTTAAGTCCCTATGTCTGGGTTGCTGATTCTCCTGGGGGGTTTGAGCGCTGATGTCCACCAGTATGGATGGATACATCTGCCAAGCTAGTGGTAAAGCAGAGCTTGGGGAGTGTCCATAGCTCATAGTATTTTTGTTCATAGCTTTACTGCTCATTGGTGGTACATCATTTTACATGCTCAATGCAACAAGCATATTTGTAAACTCAGAGATCTACTTGTATGAAAAGCCTCTTGAAGGGCTTGTCTGCTTGTCCTTGCTGACCAGGCATTTTAATCCTGCTCTGTTTCCTGCTACTTCTAAGTAACAAGTGGTAAAGCTAAAATTTTCACCACTGTCATAAAAGAAATTGAGTTGCAAAGCCTCTGGAAGTAAAGATTTCCCTTGGACTCCAGTTTCCTTATTCTTCTGTGTACCATTGAATTAGCAAAAAAAGTGTAAAAAGAAATCTTTGTGACTGTTAAGTAGCTGTCATTTTGTCTAAAAAAAATCTGGCGGCTCAACACTACCTGTTCAGACTGAAGGGACATCTCTTCAATAAACACAGACCAAAGCAGTCATCTGTAGCAAATACACATTGGTTATCACATGTGATGGGAAATTTTTAAGGGCCACTGCTGTGAAAAATTAATCATGTTAAATCTTAATCTTATGTTCTCTGAAACAGCTGGCTGCTTGTCCCCAGGATTTGGTTTCAATAACCCTTTGCTGAAAACATGTCCTTAAATACACGCTACTGAATTAGATTTTAAAAGTTTAATGCTCTGACCCTCAGAATTTCTCCCATTTTCATTGTGCAGAATGCAACACAGGCAGCACATTCAGTCAATTTTGTTGTTTCTCTTAAATATATTCTCCTATTCCTCTATTTTCTCTTGTCATGTGTCTTCCTCTCAAAATCAGGTGATTCTCTGGTCACAGGCTGCCATAAAAATTATATTTAAAATTCTAAAACATCATCAGACTTTATAAAAGGAAACTTCAAAACAACCCATTTCTATGTTTACTGTGGCGCTTATAATATTTTTTTAAATCAGAGAACTGCTTCTTTGTGAAGCCCACTTAAATGAAATTGTACCTAAGGTGGATCCTTTGGAGCAATTGAAAAACTGACAGAGAAAGGCACAGATCCTATAGATAGTGTCCTCATTTGCGAAGAGAAATTTTTCACCAGTTCTATTTCTCAAGGGTTTTTTCAGTTTGTGTTTTGGGTGGGTTTGTTGTTTGGATCTTTTCAGGCTCTTACCCATAACAGAGTTAAAAGCTAGACTAAGAAAGGCAAATACAGTCTTCTGCACATAAAGCTGACCCTGCTTTACTAACTCCCATAATCTTAGACCTCCTGGACCACAGCTGGCTGCTTCACAGTCTGCATGTCTGAGTTGGAATAAGGTGAAGAATATGTTGGACTGGTACAAACCTCTTACCTCTATGCAAGTGTGTTGCTTCACCAAAACATCATTGTTTCCTCCTCTTTGACAGGAACTTTTCAACTGTTAGATTAGCAAATAAAATGCCTCTGGTACATAAAGAGAATAAAAATTGCTCTGGCAGAATGTGGTGCTGCTGACAGGTGATTTTTCTAAGAAAAGTACTTGCCTAGGGGTAATGGCGTTATTGGATACTGTTTTATTCCAGTTTAATGCCAGGCTTTGCAGACTAAAACAAGGCCCTTTGAATTCAGCAAGTCATTATTTAAAAATAGAAAACAATTATCCTGTGTTCTGGCTAATGTCTGGTAAAAAATAATTTGATTAAGAAAATATGAGAATGATAGGAAGTGTTGGCTTGTCCCAGTATTTTCCAAACAGTAAAATACAGTAGTTATGCAATACATTTCCATGCAGTGAAAGGCTTTTTTTCCCATGTTGTAAAATGGATGATACTTATATCATTGTGGTAAATGTATAAGAGGAGAGTGCTGCTTTTCATTACCTTCATTTTTTATCCTGACATCTGGACAGTTTCAATGTGGTCAAAATTATTCCCACAAGCATAACTTTTGTTCTTTCCCTCATGGCTCCCTTACTCCTGGAGAACTCAGGTCCTTGTCATGCCTAGCAGTAGTCTGATTTGGAAGTTTTATAGAAAATATGTTCAAAATTAGTGCTTTAACAAAAGCTGTGGGAAATGGAATGTGCTTGGAATCCAAAAGGCACAAAAGCAAAGGTGAGCCATGGGCTGAATATGCAGAATTTCTGCCACAGATTTCAAATCCATGCACCCTTCCACTCACACAGAAAAAGGAAAATAATACCATAATCAATCCAACACTTACCCAAAATAAAAAAAACCTCCAAGACCAAAAGGAGTGCAAACCAGCACACTAAGGGAAAATGCTTCTAATTCCTTTTATATCTTGTTTCACATCCAAATACAAACTTATATACTTCTTTGTCTGCTGAAACAACTTTTTTTCCTCTGCTGGCCTTATTTTTTTTTTTTCCTCTATCCTAAAACCCCCATTTATTTACCCCTGTTTATTCTTAGAGAATCCGTTTTGTTCTTTCCCTTCCTGAAGATGCAGAATACTATTTCTATACACTATTAAAAAGAAACAAACAAAAAAAAGCGTGATTCTCCCTAATTTTCTCCAAGAAAGAGACAAGCAGTCTCAATGTACTCTCCTAGGCCTGGGACAAAGAGATGTACTTCTTTAAAAGTCTGTCTCAGAAGCAGCCCCTGATAGCTCTCTGCCCATCACAGCCAAGGCAGTAAGTCCAGGACAGAGTGCTCGTGGAAGGGGCTTCTTTGCAGTTGGGAACTCTGGCAGGCTTTGTGCAGATCTTTTAGCTACAACTGTTTAAGAATATTTAGAGGCTTTTAAACACTGTTCATGCCCATTCCGAACAAGCCCACAGAACATCTGCACAGTGTCTGTTAGCTGTGCTCAGGGAGTGTACCAACAATCCTATATTGTTCTAAGCAAACATATATCAGTCCAGATTTTTTCCTGTCCTCTTCTAGCATTGAGGAGCCTGTGACCTTTCATTGATTCAGGCATGGAAACTATAATAATAATAATAATAATAATACTGAGCAGTTATATTTGCTTTGTAAAAGTCATCCTATTGTTCTTCTCTTTTAAAGCTTAAACTAACAGTCAGCATGAATGTCATCTTTATAAAACAAGAGGAAACCTAGAGTGTCTGGTATTAATAAATGCCTCTCTGTTCTGTGTCTGAACAGGGTTAGGACTGAAAGGAGAGAATGAAGTCCTCATGACAGAACTCAGGGGTAGTCTCTCTTGTGAGTATTTTTATGAGATGCAAATGCTACAGAAGTCCATCTTGTGCATCCCAAAGCAATCAGCTTGCTTGTCAAGGAAGCACAGTGATAATTTATTCCTGACAGAAGAGGAGAACCCATAATGGTGGTCTGAACTACCACTGTTGTTTGCTGACTCAATGAGTCCCCTCTGAACTGTTGATAGTATGATCAAAGGAAGGATTCCTGCTGGGAATAGATGGGGAGAGATAGCAACATCACCAAAATCAGTGAGCCCAGCACTGCATCATAGTCAATCCAAAACACTGCTGAATTTTTCATGGAGTCATCCAATAGTCCTGAGGTGTGATCAAAAAAAGACTTTATGAGGATAAAGATGACAGCAGAGAATTATGCACTGGCTACCACAGTAGCTGTGGGCTGCAATCACTTAGAAAGTTGATCTAATTTGCCACAGTATTTTTCATAGCCTACTTACTGTTGTAATGAGTGGTAAAAGAGGACAGTGGTGGAAATTTTGTCTTAAGATTATTACACAGGGCAGGGTATCAACAGAACCAGATTTGGTTCATGATTCCTCTTTAGTCCTTCTGCATGGATTCAGGAGAGTCACTTAATCTTTGCCAGTTCCTTTTCCCTGTCTACAAAAGAATAATGTTTTCTGTCTGTTAAAGTTGTAAGCTCTTTCGTTCCAAAGTGTAACTGCATTATATTTTTATACTGCTGAAAATACATGTGGCTTTGATCTCAACAGTGGCCAACATGCAGTCATTAATTAAAAAAAAAATTAAAAGTAAAAACCTCACTACATTTTAATAGGGTTGCATTAGATAACAATGGCTGTACATACTGGATTCATGTAATTTTCACAATTGTGCTCAGAGTAGGGAATAATTTTGGCTGGAAACCACTCAAACAAGCTGTGCCAGCAGCTGTGAGGTCAGGAATAACTGCTGGGTTTTATTTTTCTCTCCTGGTATTCTTACAGTTCAGTCAGTGAAAGAAGGATGTGAGAAACATACAGAAAATTCTGATGATGTCCAGCACTACTTTCTGAAGTTGGTCTTTGTTGGTAATTTTAAACAGGCATTTTATATGGTCCAAGGAATAAATGGATCAAAGCAGATTGTATTACGGTAAAATCAAAAGATATGTAGCCATTATGCTTTAAATCTGATTTTCTTTTTCAAACCAATCCCAGAGCTAATTTTCACAACCTACCTATCATACACAAGCCCCAGAGTATGTAAAAATGGAAGCTTAGTGCGCACCCTGTTTCTGTATGAAAATGGGTTTTTCATGATAATATTTCATACAAGCAAAGCTGTCAGGAGGACAAAAATGTGTGACATCAATGTATGCCAGTTCTGGAAACGAGTTCACCTTTCAGTTCTGAACACAGGGTTTGCAGAAAGGTCTTGCTATTGCAATGGCAAGCAGGGAGAGACAAGGAACAATGCTGCCTCACTAACAGACTCTTCAAAAGATCTTATGTAAGAAGAAGACTTGCACAAGAAGTTGTACATCTCTGACTCAAGCATTGAAGAGTGCATTGTGACTGCTTGCATCTTTCTGGGAAACTATTGGGAAGAATTAAAGGTTTCTTGATTTCTTTTTTAATAGGATATAGGAACAATTTTTCTGCAACTTGTGATTGCTCCATGATTTGGGCATGATTTATATTCAGAATAACTTTTTCACAACCCCAGAATAAGTAGCCACTCTTTACTGTGTTGTCCAAGACTTTTAGATCACTCCAAGACTTTTTAATCAGTTATCTTCTTCCAGATAATTGCCTAATCCAGGTAAGAAGGAGGCCTATACCTTACACAGATTATTTATGCTCGAAGACCTGGCCAACACAAAACGTCTTGAATGCAAAATATGGGAAGAGAGTCTTAAAACAAAAAAGTGTGTTTTTTTAAATTTTAAAAATGCATGTACTAATTTTTCAGTTTTCCTTCTGACTTCTGAGTCTTCTGTGCTGTTTTTGCAGACTTCTGCCTGTAACCAAATATGTAAAGAAAAATATTTCAAATCTCCATGTCTAACTGCATTAGAGCTTGTTAATGCCTTAAACTCATGAATTACTAACCAGTTGGACTATCCAGAGAGGTCATGTGTCTGATGTAGCATTTTGGATACAAATATGCATGAATTTAAAAGAATTCTAAATTCTCTAACTCTTCTGCTCCCATCAAATTAAATTTCTGCCTATGAGTGATGATACAACCACTCTATAAGAAATGGATTACAAACATATGGAAATAAACAGCCAGTTTGCCACATTTTTTACCTTCAGTTTGGTGCTCAATAGTCTTGTGTTTTGGTTCACAGCTTATGTTGTGCCCTCTGTCTCTTCCTCTTGATTCTGTGATCTCTCTTTTAAGGTGATGTCAACAGGTTCAATCATTATATCCCTAGTGTTGGGCCGATGACAATAACAAAACCAGTGCATTACAAGCTTTTTAGGAAGAGGAAAAGAAATTAAACCATCAGCTACGAAGGGCATGGAAGGTAATGGACAGAAAAAGAAGTCCAGATGAACTTCCACTTACACAAACTCATAAAAAGCACTGCAACTGAGGATGATGCAGTGACAAAAATCCTCACAACACACTAGGGAAAAAAGAAATGCATGACCAGAAGTGGCAGATAGTAAATCCCAGCTTTACATAAGGAAGAAGCAGGTGCCATCAAGTAACATCATCATCGTGATCATCATCATCAAAGTTAAGTTCACATGGCTCATGAAGTCTGAAAATGAGTTGGGTTTTGAGTTTGTTTTGTTTTTGTTTCTGTTTTTGTTTTTGCTTTTCCTGGAGGATTACTGACCTCTTGCTTCATCATTCATATTCCTGCTCTTAGTCTGCTAAACTGGAATGTTGTTATGAATAACCCTGAGTATGGACAGGCTTGTGCCCACATAATCATATTGGTACCAGAAATTATTTGTAACCCATATAAAGATATATTTTGGCTACTTCTTGTTCTCTGAAATGCTTTGGTTTTCTGTTTGATCTGTATTCCAGACCAACACATGAGGTGAGGAGGAGAGTCCTGGTGTGACATGGTCACACACTTTTCCTTTATCTCTCAGAAGAACTCCCACATGGTTTGTTTGTGCTCAGAAATGCCACACATCTCCTTTCAGTGCCTAAAAGCACCCAGAAGTGGCAAAGGGAATGATTTGGAACCCAATTCCCTTGTGAAGCAGTGCAGAATGGAAACCAGCCTTGCTGCAGCTGTGTTCTCATACAAGATTTCCTGGCATGTGAACAGCACTGATATTTCTTGTGGCTTCATTTTAGACTTTTTGCAGAGGAGGCAAAGTCACCAGCTCATTGAAAGAAGAAGAAAACACAGTGCCAAGCTTTTAGTGAAAATTAATGGTGCTGTATAAAGTAACTATTTAATACTCTGTTATGCTGTATCCATGAGTCTGAGAGAAGCTGCCAAAATGTGCAGTTTGAAATAGGATTTTACTTCTATTTCATAGGAAGCATGTCTAAATAGACAGAAAGAAGGGCTGAGCACATATGGATATAACATCTGGGTGGTCAAAGAGAAGCTGTCTATAAACTGGACTTCTTTCAGGAGCTGACCCCTGAGGACAAGGCTAAGCCTTAGCACCCATCAGTTGTTTCAAACAGTAAGGCACACCATAATAGGATTTTGGACTTACCTACCCCAATGACTATCGACAAATTCATGTGGTCACTATTACATCCAAAGTAAATTTAATTACATTTAAGCATAAGGCCAAATGAACCTCCTAACTATTATTACATATAATTACACAGGAATCATGTCAGTACAGCTAAATGTGTGAAAATTTGGCCACTGTCTCTGCTTCCTTTTTGATGGAGAAGTTTCTGGCCTTGTTCCCAAATGCTCCAGCAGAGCCATCAAAATAGCAATAGGGGACAATTTGACAGAGTGAGATCATGTGGCTAGGAGTCTGGAGACCTGGGTTCTGGTCTGGGCTTTATCATAGATTTCCTGTGGACATGAGATGAATTCACTTAATCTCACACTCCCTTAGTTTCCTCTTTTGTAGAAGAAGGATGATAATAATCACCCACTTAGCAGAGGAATTGTGAAGGCAATTAATGCCTCTAAAGCCTGTTGATGTCCATAAGTGTAACCACTAATTAAAAAAAAATATATTACAACTATTATTTATTTTACTATGTGAATATTGCCAAAGCCTGTAAATTTCCTTCCGAGTCTGCAGATGAATTAGCTGTTCTCCTAAATACTCAAGTGAGAAAGAAACTATGGCCAAGGAAACTATTACATCCTGCTTGAAGGAAGTAGCTAATGAATGAACAGTTCACTCTGGAAAGGTAGAATTTGGACTTGAAATCCAGACATTTGGGGTTCATAGGTCACTGCCTGTGAGCAAGCTGCTGGTTAGACCAGATGACCCACTCTGGTTGTTTCCAAACTTACCCATTTTGTGATTCTCTGATTATGTGGTATAGGAACCAACAATTTTTTTCAAAGACTCCATCAATTACTGATGTGCAGCTTACTAACTCGAAAAATAAATACTAGACTTTAGTAACTAATTCGATGTGTTATGGATTTCCCAACTTCTGATAAAAACATTCAGTTGAAGTACTTAACTCAAAATCTACATATTTTTTCCACAATGTAATTATTGTTTTCACAAAATCATCCTTTTAAAATGAAGTACAATCACAATGTGGTACATACTAAAAAAACCCAGTGTGTATTTTACCTTCATAAAAATAAATAATTTTCAGTTCTCATTACCTCATTATCATGACTTCTCCAGAATTTTATGGATTATTGCTGCTGATAACAATATTAATTTAATATATTTATTACATTAAACAATAATACAAATATCTAAACGATAGAACCATTTACTATGATGGGAAATTAAGTATCTCATGCCACAAATATTTTGTGAGATGTTATTTTCTGATGTGACCAGTGGCATGAGCCAGTGTATCTGTATTACTCACACATGCAAAATACTCAGAACTTCTTAGATCAGCTAATGTACCTGATCATGAACCAGAAAGCATTATCATCTACAAAACACTCCTATGAATATTAAAAGTTCCCAGTATTTGGGAACATTGAAGTTTCTTGCTTTGTATTATACAGGTACATCAATCTCCTTATTAGAACACCATAAAGCAAGAGAATTGGAATGTAAACATTCTAAAATATAGAGACAACCTGTTCCAAATTCAGGAGTAGGCTTGAGACCCACTGGGCTAGGGTAAGACACAAAAAACCAATGTTGTCACACTTTTTCAAGCCTGTGTTTAATATATTACAACCCCTACTTAACATCATTTTTGGAGCTTTGTCTATTGTGCTTATTTGTTTTAAAATTTCTGTGAAATGTTTTTCTGTGTGATTGCCCTTATGGAGTATAAGAATCACAGAGCAAAACTGAATGCACCTCATCACCTCATCCTGGATCAAAACTGTGTTCCAACATTTTTTTTAAAATATTGAAAGAATTATATAAGTAATAGTAGACCAGATTAAATCATGAGTATGGAACTGGCTATGCCACATTGATATTACTGTTGTGTACACAAATATAGAGGATTTCCAGCCAATAAGAAATTTTGAAAGAAAGAAATACAAAGGCTTTAAAACAGCACAGAAAACCAAGCCAATAAGAGAATGGGTCATAAAGTAGGAAGTCCTTATTTGATTTAGTTTATATTAAATTTTAATAAACTTGCAGGGACAATAATCTAAAGTACATGATTCCAATATTCACATATTCTTTACAGTATTGACAGTCATGGGTCCAACTTCATGGCTGACTGGAAATGTAAAATACATTCTGACAATCCTTACTTCCATGTAATGAAATAAATGGGTTCTTTTCTTTCTCTTCCCTGTCCAATTCTCACTACCTCACCTTAGTGTGTAATTAATTCTATGCTTGAAATGAGAGAAAAGTGGAAAATGTCCCCTTTGCTTCCAAGGTATCAATCCAACAAAAGCTGGAAAGTTCCAGTAGATGATATTTAGCATTCCTTACCCCAAATAAATGGATTAATAAATGCAATGCTGTCTGTGCAAAGTCAAGGAGAAGACCAAAAGGGATGTTCCTTTCACCCTTAACACCCAAGTGACAGATATTCTTATATGTACAGTCAATGAAACAAAATGCATTCCATAAGCAAATTGCTTTCAGTTAGCCTCACATCAAGAAATAGTAGTGAGGAATCACACTGTAAATTACCTTAAGCTAATTTAAAATAAAATTCCTCCTTCATCCAGTATCTCATGTACATTGCATTGTATTGCATTTCTGTCTCAGCAAGACTTCAGAGATTTTTTTCTGCAGAAATAAATTAGAATCTTTTGTCATAGTTTATCATCCAGCAGATTTACATATGCTTCAATCAATAAATTGGGCAAGGAGACACTGTCAAGCTTATGTGATCAGATTCTGATCTAACAGGTGTTAAAAATAATGGAAACTCTGTACTTGATAATTTGGTTGCCTTTCTTTTTGGCATGGCATAATAAATGCAATGAATGGATACTGCTGTATTCCTTTTGCAAACATTTTCCCACCTTCCACTGATCACATAGCCATGGTTTCACCATCACTTACAGCAACAGAAAGAAAAGATTCTTTTCCATGGACCCAGAACCAAAGAGATTTTTCAGTGGAAACTTCTCTGAATTCTTCTTGTAGAGCCTCTGCATTTAATGAGGGAGCAATGAAAGATCTGCACTCACTGGTCTCTGAGTATTTGGAAGTGGAATTATCCTGTACAAAGGGAGAGTGCCTGCAGCTGTCGGAGCAGAGCTCAGAGAAATATGCCAACATTTTCACAGTGCAAGAGCAGATGTGGTTGAAATTGTTGACACGAAGCAAGGGCATAAGGTCAAATGCAGATTTTCCATATCAGTTTTTTCAAATGTCTTTTCTGATTAAGGCAAGGATGGTACTTGGCCAGGGAAAGGCATAATTGGTCAGGAAACAGAAGCTGGTGCAATGTATTCCAGCTCGTAACAATACTACCTCATGAATAACATTTTGGTTTATTTTTATTTCGCTTTTTAAATGTTATGAATATGTAGTACAATGCCTACTCTCAGTCTTATGAATGCATGTAAATACTCATTGATGTTAACAGGAAATGTGTATGATTTTCAAGGGAAATGTAGACTTTTCCTTCTCCTTCCACACCCTATTTTGCTAGGCAGAGTTCAAGGGGAAAACCCTAGAGTCATCCTGCTTGGACTGGTGGTTTTGATCAGGACAATTTTGTTTCATACACTGTTTTACAGAAGAAACTTCATCTCATCTTTTCTATAGAAATATGAGACGAGACTCTTGGTCAACAGAGCCATGTACTGGGCTGAGCAGGATGCCAGCACATTCACAGTCCTGAACACTGACAATCACAAAGAGAAGTAGACAGATTCCTAGAGGGAGGAAACTAGGTTAAAAAATCACCTTGGAAAAAAATAAAGAAATCATCTATCATCCAGTTCCCTCTTTTTGAGTCTCAAAGGTGTACAGGAGTCCCAAATTTCTCAGTATGATGTGGGGCTTTTCTAGAAACCCAACTTTTTAAATGAAAACTGAGATTGCCTTTTAATCCTAGGGCTGGCAGACATGAAACAATAAGGAAAGCATCAAATATTGTGAGATTCATCGTAACATCTCAGGATTTGGCAAGGCTGCATCCCAGTTTATAGCTGAGAGAACTCATATCCCCAGCAAGTGTTATTTGCTGCTGAGCACTGCACTCCTGAGTCCTGCTGCTCCAGGACACTGCCTGAAGTCAGCTGAGCCCCACTTGCGTGATACCGGATCAGTGCAGTGGTGAACCAGACCCCAACTTTCATTGACTTTTCAGGCAGTCTGCCACTTGGCAGGAGAACTTAGATTCAAAACATGAAAGCCATTTTTCAAAGCATGAGGGATTCACTGGTAACAACTGGAAAGCTGAAATTGAAACCAAAAAGGCACAGTCCCACATTACCAATTCCCTGAGCCATTTCATCCCTTTTACTGCTTTTTTTATCTCTATGCACTGATCAGTAATCATTTTTTGCTTGGACTAGAAAATGGCAGTTAATGTTCCAGATTTTTTTTTAATTATTATTTCATAGTAGTAATATTTTAGTCATGCAATCATTTTCTCACAGAACGGGTTGAAGTTGTTTTTACTTTTTCAACACTCTGAACTATTTTGAATATTTTCAATATTTTTAACTTCTGGACAAGTGACAAATATTAGAACTATGAGCTGGATTGAGTCGCTTTTGCCAGACAGATTAAATCTCCCGAGAATTCTTTTGCTCCATTCATAGACAAGCAACCAACCGTTATTTGCTGGTGTCCGTAGGTGCACATTTAAATTTGGGGTTTTGACAAATATTCATGTTTGTGACTTGGGCATTTTCCTTCTTCAGAGAATTTTTTCAGTAAAAATCTGTTGCTCCAGAAAGCAAAATGGAAAGTGTAAAAACATTGGGGAAGCAAACAAAATTAGCATTTTTATTGCAAATTATGTCTACTCTACTAGAAAAATAAAACCTTTCCCAACAAGAAGAATTTCTTTATACATGTTTTGAACATCTTCAAAATAGGATGTATTACACACCCAAGCATATGTCATAATCTACAGTAGAGTTTTAGATATTTTTTCTATTTATTTTCACTGCAAGTGCTTTGTGCTAAAAGTGGGTCTTCCTTCATGTGCAGTTTGTTTCAATGAATCCCAGGTTTTCAGCAACAGATGTTTGTTTATGTGTGGTGGCTCACTGTTCACTAGTCCTGTGAGGTGAGTTTGGTGCTTCCACCAAACTTTGTTGAGCATAAGGACAATAAAACAACATGTTGTGTTGGTGAGCACAGTTCCTTGCTTCTATAATGAAGAGACTAGGTTTTAAATAGTGGTGAAAACTTAGTCAGAACTGCTTATGGTAGGCCAACAAAATAACGTGGGATTTCTGAGCTGCCTGTGTCTTGTCTTTCCAGAGGTAAAAAGATAAGTTGCAATAAAGTTACAATAATGCTGTCACTAACACTGTCAATAATACTGTCAAATGGATACTTGTCGTGTTTCACTTTTTTTTTTTCTTTTTTTTTTTTCCCGTCCCCACCATTTGAGGCAAAACCCCCAGTGATAAGAAGCCAAGTGAGTGATTTTCTCTTGGCCCTGTATTCTCTGATTTGTCATGGAAAAAGTGAACCAGTAGTCCAGTAGTTTAAAAAAATATCAACCAGGAGTATGCCCTTTCCAGATCATTGCTCCATGCTGAAAAAAACCTGAGGTTGGTGGTTGGGTTACTCAGGGGGAGGGCAATTAGAGAAATAAATCTGATTGAAGACATGCAATACATTGAATGCCTGTAAGGAGAACAATATTGGGACCCTCTAAACATCCTTTCCTGAATTCTCACTGTGACATCACTCTGAAATAAAATATGGAAACCAGAATACATATATTTCAGATGGTTCAGATCTTTCCACTGATTCAGAGAGAACTGAAATAATCTTTAAGATGCTATAAAAGGAGAAATCATCAGAAGTTACTTGTTCATTATTTGTTAATATTTTATTATTATCATTGATTGCTCTCAGCCAACCATAACGTCTAAATCTATATTTGTGAATCTGCAGATGGAAGGGTCATAATCTGCTGAAGGCTCAGACAAAATACTGCATTAGTAGTGCTGAGTAGAAGAAGAATTGCCCAACACTGATGTTGAGGGTTGAATTTGTTTCTCTTTACTGTGGGAATTTTGTCCCATTAAGTTGCTAGGAAACTAATTGCTGGGTGCTTATGGGTGCTCATGAATGCTTGGCAGGAAAGGGTGGGGGCGGGGGGGGAGAGAAGTTTATTTGGGAGGAGGGTGGCTTTTTCTCCTTGGCTTCAGGGAGGCAGGTCGTGTCGTGGCTACTGCTGCTGCATCAGGACAAGAATCATCTTCTTCACTG
>WEIU01017764.1:14706-36677 GCA_013389925.1 Aegithalos caudatus
TTTTTTTTTGTGTTTAGTATTACTTTCTGTAATAGTTACTGTTTTGTTTGCACTGTTATAATATTAGTAAAGAGATTGTTATCCTTTCCATAATTTTGCCTGAAAGCCCTTAATTGCAAAATTATAATAATTTGGAGGGAAGGGGGAGGGGTTACATTCTCTATTCCGGGAAAACTCCAGTTTTCCTGGACAGATACCTGTCTTCCCAAACCAAGACAACTGAAAATCAGTATACAAAAATAAGTAAATTTTTAATTTTAAGGATCTCCAGTCTGTGGTATGGCAAAGAGCCTGAGATCTGATTGTTGGTCTGACGGAAAATTTTTTGTGGGGCTGGGAGTTGAAAGCAGATAATGTTTATGTGGCATACCTGACCACCTATATGCCAATCTCATTTTATTCAGTGGAACATTCCTGTCCTCTAGCATTTGCCTTACGTATTTAGATAGCAAACTTTGCAAAGTCCATGACTACTTTTTGCAACTTCTTGTCAGGCCTATGTTTATACACTTGCAAGCATGTTGAGGGCTCTAAGAACTAATATATAACATAACAAAATAATAGGTCTCATGAAGCTGAAGGCCTTGAAAGGCCTTGAAGAGTATAGACATATTTTTTATGTCTTTTTCTATTTTCTTTTTTTTAAACTTTTAAAAGAACTTTTATTCATAACCTTCCTTATCTCACTGGCAATATAATAGACAGCCTAAGAAGCAGATCATAATGAAAAAGAGCAGAAAGGGCAGAAATTTATCAAAGTGCTATTTCAGGCAACTCAGGAAGAGTATTCTTTTCACCCTTTATTCTGGGCACATTCAACACACTTTTTACACAATCATTTCATTACTTGCATCACACACTGCAGAACAAGAAGGAAAAGGAAAGACCATTTGTGAGGCAGTAGTCTCTAAAATTAAGAAGCTTTTCTGTTTTCAGAGAAGTTCAGAGACAAGGTAGGTGCCAGTTTTGTAAGTGCTCATTGAATTTCCTAGATGCTCTATCTTGTTAATAGATCAAGACAATAGTTCTAAATTTAACTGATTGGGAAACAGGAAGAAAGTGGACTGACTATATTGTATGAAGGGCTGTAATCTGAAAAGGCTACAAAAGGGCATTTTCTAGCTGAACATTTGCAGTGCAGTTTTTAACAACTCCGGCTCTTTAGAATGCACAAAGAATCAGATAATAAAGCCTGGAGGCTAAAAAAATTCCCTTTTCTACTACTATATCACTGGCCAACACATGATGAAATTCAATTTGTACCCTAGACAGAGGAAAACAAATCCATTAAGATGATGATAAAGCAACTGCCAAGGTACAACAACTTGTGATATCAACGCTTGTTGTTACACCAAATCCAGAGCATCAGAGCCTTTCAGTTCCCATTTCTGCCCATTAATTGAAATGATAAAGTCAGTGGTAATTGAATACACTATTTTAAGTGAAACAATTACCAAAGAAAGCCCAAGAAACAACTTATTTTTATGGGATTAAGCTGTTGACTGAAATATAGAAAGGCAAAAGTAAAAGTAGTGGTAAACCTGGCTGAAAGATTTGTTTACATCTCTGTAATTTCCTGTGTTTCATCTGGTTATGAACTCCAGAGACTGAACTATCCTTGGGGCCTCAATATTTTTCTGAGTTTTCCTTCTGTTCCCAAATATCTTAATTTAATGGCTAGTGTAAGTCTTCTTAGTGCTTTTAGATTTAAAACCACAAGTTTTACCATTTTTCTGTTAATTTTAGCGCTTTCGACTTAAGACACCAAGGATTCCTGATTCCTTCCTAAGTGCCTGTATCCCATTCATGTGGTTAAGTGACATTCAGTGCTGCTGCAAATTTAATCCACAGCCAAGCAATAGGTCGTGTCTTCATGTATAATTTATATTATATAATTTGTATGTCCTCCAGCTCTTTCAGATAGTCTCTGTCTCCAGTTTGTGGGAAGGCTTGTTTTTATACAATCCTTCCTCTGGAGCTGGTGAACTATTTCTGTACTTTTTCACTAACTATGAGAAAAAGTGTCTGGTATCCCATAGTGAAGGAGAGACTGTCTCAGTCCTGAGAGCATTTAGGTATAAACTAAATACCTAGGAACCCAGCCAGAGGTGAGCTTTCAAAGAATGAAGGATTGAATTATATACTCTGTGTCACAAAAAGACTAATCAAGAGGGCCTGTCTATTCAATCTGCTAGTCTTTCCTTCCTGCTTACCTTCCTGTCTTCCTGCCTTCTTGCCTCCTTTCTCTGTCTTGTTCTCACTCTCTCTTTCTGAATCATGAATTCAAACATTAATTTTTTTTTTTTTTTACTTGTCAACTTATTCAGTACATTAGGCTGCTTCATTTACTTGTTATTGATTATCTGATGGCTCCATAGTGAAGATAAAATGATCTGACATTAATGAAAAGCATTCAGCACACAAGGAATCTGTCCAGTACCCCCTTTCTGTGGGCTGTACTGTTTATACACACTGAATACAGCTAACTACATTTGTCTACTTCTGCTACAAAACAGTGACAAAAGTAGAATGTATTTCATAAGAAGAACTGACAACACTCTCCCTTGATTTTGAGTGTCTTCAAGCAGTTTGTTTTTTTGGTACAACTAATTTTTGGGATTGCTGCTCTTAAACATCTCTTTTAGTATACCAGGTGTCAGAGTGCATATTGTAACCATACTTGCATGTGGGAGAATGTGTCTTAGTGGACCAAAGATTGCTTCCAAATCTTTCTTGAAATTGAGTTCTCCCTGAGGCCCTCCTACTCAATTTCAACAATTAAGCTTTTTTTCTTCTTTTTTTTTTTTTTTTAATTTTCACAGCTGTTGAACACTGGGAAATTCCTTTGACTCTGTGGGTGCTGTGCAATTCAGGTCACTTATTTTTAAAAGTGTAAAATGAATTTGTGACAGTGAATATTAAGTATTGAGCTTCAAAATTTATATCTTTCTTTGAGGGAAATCACAAACTGCTTGTTGCTGTTAATAAAATGTGAGACAACACTTGAATAAAGCCAAGCACTTAGTTAATCCCTGGGCAGGCAGTGTGAAATACAGTGTGTGCCGACTACATTGCCTGGAAGGCTACCCCTTTACCAAGCTCAACTCAGAATTAAGGTCAGTTTGAGAACTAGGTATTAAGCAAAGAATGCAGATGCTCTAAATGGGAAGTTTACAGTTTTAGCAGACTGCACTCAAGATCCTGGAGATTTTTATTTCACCTATTGACTTAAGCATTACAAATCTCCACAGTCCCCACATCCTTTTTCAAAAAAGCATCTGTTTCTCATGGTTCATTGAGGTATTAACCATTTCAGACACCAGGTGGTTTTTATGATCAGATTTAATGCCTGACCCTACAGACCTTACTTGAAGACTATTATACTGTGCAAAGTAGCTTTAATAACAATGAGAGGGAGAGGATGGAAATGGCTTCTTTATTGTCCATCCATGTCTTTGATATCATATGGAGTTGATTAGACAAAACCTGTAGCCTGTTTGCATCAACCCCAATCAGGTTTGCATACCCAACTTAAGATGTGAAGGTCTAGCTGAGTTTCTCCCTTCCATGCAAAGATGCAGAAGCTCAGACTAAGGTCTAAAGGTTCACTTGCAGAACCCACTGCAGGATGTCAGCAGAGACACCAGTCTTGCCTGTGACACCCAATGCGGCTGCCATGAATTATGGTACCATCTCCACAAACTGCTGCTGCTCAGGAGGAGGACAGGGGTATGAGGTGCTGTGTGCCAGCTGATCCTCTGGCCTCTGACAGCTGGCTCCAGAGAAAGTTATGGTTTATATGACCTTCCTTAAAACTCGTCTACTCCTTGTTTGCTCCGGGTGAGGGGTTACTCAACCTGCCCAGCTGCTGGTAACCTAGCTCATGTCACTTCAGTGTTTCAGCTTTCCCAAGGGGGGATGGCTTTGTGAAGCACTCAAAACATGTGCCCTTTCTCTGTAGGTGAGGAGCAGACAATGTATCTTGCATCCCGGATCAGAGAATCCTCATGCTTGATGCACCACCATAAGACTTTCGGATGCACAGTGTCAAGACAATGCCTAAAGAGTGAGTGTAATCAAGTGTATGAATTCTGGCTTCTGCATTTTTAGTTGTTCTCTTTGTCTTCTAAAAGTTCCTTAGATTTGAATGGAAATGATGGAGTCATATTTTCCAAGGGTATCCTTTGAGATTTGTGGGCTTTTTGTTTTTCTTTAGGACTCATATATCTACTCCTAATTCAATTCTGTAGGCTCAGCAGGGACTACAGTTTTATCAACACGGATTATCTTCCTAAAAAGAGGCAGGGCCTTGGTGAGACAAGCAGGGGAAGCCTGTCTCTGTAATGATTGTGCTTTGGATAATAAAGTAGAATTATATCCCAAATGATAGCTATCAGCCTGACAATATTTAAACCCACTGGAAATGAATGGACAAATTAGAACAAAATGGCTATTTTTTCTTTTTCAGCCATTTATCTAAAGGCTTTTCATGGTACATGATACAACAGTTCAGTGAAAGTTCAGTTTTCAAGCAATAGCATTTGCTATATTTCTAAAACTGAAGGGATGAATAGTATTATTTTCCTGACCAGTACAGCATTTTCTCCTGCCTGGGCAGGGCACAAGTACTGGCAGTAAATAGATGAGTCCTTAACTTGTCCTTATGATTGGTGCTCAAAGCAGGTGAAACACACTGGGGTAGAGATTTAAGAAACTTGTGAAAGACAAGAATTTAAATCAGTGAGATCTGAGAAGACAATACAGGGTAGCTGGGAAGAGGCCTGACCTAGGCAAGAAGGAGAAGACTGTTCTGACTACAACTGAGGACTTCATGTTCTCTACCTTATTTCTTTTTTTAACTTGCAGTGCCTTTTTAATCTGAAAAACAGAAAATGGAAGGTGATTTACAAAAGTTATTTTTGTTGCTTAGGAAGAATGTCAAGAGCTCTGTTTCTCTCAGCTACTTGAAGCGGCCAACTACTTTGTTGTGTGAAAGTGTGTTCTGCTCAGAGGGGAAATAGTTGTATTTTCTAGGAAAGAGGTTGTGTCCTAATGATGTTTAGAGAAAGAAAGGAACTGGCAAAAAGCAAAATATAGCCTAAGAATAAATGACAGCCCCTGTGGTTTTGTTACAGTAGTTCCTTGTTAAAAAAAGTTCTTCCAGAAAATTGTGTTTTGTTGGGGATTTTCAAATGTCTGACTTAATGAGAAACAAGCATGGGGCCAGGGGCCCTAAACAGACACTAACCAGTGAACAATGTCTTCTACCAACACCACCACCATCAACTCAAATGCAGACAGTTCGAGGAGGGCAGAAAACCAGAAAATATGATGGAGCAGTGGGGAAGCACTATGCAGCAATATAATTAGGTTTCGTTTCTTTTAGTGTCTTTGGTTGATTTTTCTTTTACTTCTGCTTTCTTATACTTGGTTTGCGGAATTGAAACATCTGGTAGTTTGGGGAAAAACAATAAGATTTTTTAAAGAACTATGGAATTTGCAACAGTTCTGCAGTCAATGTCTGACAAATAAGCCAGCCTATATTAGAATATATATAATAATTTGTTTCTATGAAACTCACAAAACATAAAATAATTACGGAGGAAGGAAAATAACAGATAGGAAGAAACACCAAATGTCAGAATGTTTGGGTTACTAAGCCATACTAAGATTAAGATCAAGACCAAACTGAATTTCAACTATAGAGAAAAAATATAGAGCAATAAGAGAAAATGGTAATGCAGATACAGGAAGTAAAAATGGGCATCTGAAAGACCTTGAATATTAGAGCCAGAAAAAAAAACCCTCATCTAAACATTGGAAAGAAACAAAAAGTATGAAGAGGAAGGCAACATGGCATGAGTACACATGCAGTAGATAGCATAACAAAATAGGCTGGATTTCAAAAATGTTCATGCTAAAAAGTAGCTGATAATGTGTCATGTGTCTAGAAAATAGTTACAAACAACAGAGAATATAGCTGTAAGTATAATAAAACTGAGTTGTAACTACAGGTTTTGGTGATTTTTCTTGTCACAAACAATATAAAACCTGATCATGAGGTGATACCTTGTCTTGTTCAGCACAATATGAAGATCTGCACATATATCTAAAAATTTCATTGGCATGAATTTTCCTCTTTTGTGGGAATGGGAATTTCCATGAATTCTGCATCCATAAAAATTCAATAGAGAGGAAAATCATAATGAGTATGGCAATATTCAATTTTTTTTGAATATAACAGTACTGTAATAAACATCAGGATATAAACCCACAACATAAAAGCTCAATACTTAATATAATTTAGGTTAACATATATTAAATATATATATTAGTACTTTGGGAGTGTAACACTTAACAAAGATGATATTTTTAACATAGTAGGAGGTTGGCACACAGAATCATTTGCAAACCCCTTAATTTTCTATATTACTAGATGTTAATTTATTTATGTGCCAATGGTGACAGCAACTGCAAATCAAACTCTCACATTTCAAGGTGTGACAGGCCTTGATTTGGGCTGCTAGTAGAAACATGTTTCCTGTAGACTAGGAAAATGCCGCCGTGTGTTAGCAGTCTCGGTCACTAGCTACCTGATCCCAGGCATGGACTGTAAAATTACAGCCAACTTAGTAATTGAGGCTGGACCTGCTGAGGGGTCACCACCCAGCTGCATAATCCCAGCCAGGATTGGTGGGAGTTCAGGAGAAGTGCTCTGTCTCTAATCCTGATCCGTGATACAATGCAGAGGGCTCACAGTGCATAGCAGGTTTTTATAGCTCCATGAAAACACTACATGGGAAAAGTGTGGTTCCCAATGACCTTTCTAACATTATTGACCACTGGGATTTACCAGCTGCTCTTTCCTCTCAGATTCGAGGGCTATAATTACGAGTGGCTGTAAAAGATGCACCAGGAGAGCAGCAGAAGTTCAAATGGGGGTCTCAAGAGACCTGTCCCAGGAGAAGAGCACCGATTAGGGAAATACAGTACCATATTTTACTTTAACCACTCGAGAATTAGTAGAAATACAATGAGAAGGATGAAAACCATATCAATTTTATAGGTTTAGGAGGTAAAGAGACGTCAGCAAAGCATCCAAACGTTCCTTGGGTTTTCAAAACTTTTCTAGCTCTTTGATGTTTATTATATACACATGCTCCTATTTCATAGCATCAAACAAACATGTCCTTCTCAGATCCTTAGTAAAAATGGTAATAATAGAAGTACTGAATGTTTCTTCAGTACTTCTATTGTATATTTGTAAGGAAGAAAAAATAAAGAATGTGTTTTGGGTTTATTGCTGCTTGTAGCTTGCTGGGATTATAGAATTGCAGTATAGAGGCATTGCTAGAAAAGGACAAAGGACCCTTGTGCAGAATCTGCCTTTATTTTGCTCAGTTAAACTTTTCCAGTCAATACCTTGCTTTCCTTAGCATGAAAATGCATTGATTTACAGAAACTACAATCCCTTTCAATGCTTTCTTAAATCATGACTAGGAATTCATGAGGCAATCAGTTGTGGTTATTTGTTTCAGACAATCTTTCTGTCCACCATTATAGGTGCAGATTATTTTACCTCCTTAAATAGCTCACGTTCAACCTCTATAAAATGCAGAAAACTTTTCAACTCTTGTTGAATAAGATGTGTGGTTGTTAAGTGCTTGATAATTTTTTATACTTCTTGGGAGCCCTGACCATTTTAATGAGCTAAGAAGTGGTGAAGATTTGTGTGTTGCCCAAAGCCAAGCTGTTTAATTTAAGGTTTTCCTATAGTTTATGCACAGATTTGAAATATGTTCTGGGTTATTTTTTGTTGCTGGACTTGGGTTTTTTTTTTTTTTCCACTTCTGGCTCCACTCCTTTAAAAGCTTAGTGCTAAAGTTTCCCCAGGCAGCATTTTCCAAAACAGCTCAGTTTGTTGGTGTCATAGGCTTGCTCAGCACACACAAGACATATTATTCCTTATTTATTTTGAGTTCCAGTATAAACACACTTGCAGCATTAGGACCAGCTCCCTTCTGCATGCCTGTGATTTCTGCTTGGTAGGTGCCAAGCTGCTTCTGTAAACCTAAGGGTGTAGCCAGAATCCACTTTGGGTGGCTTTAGAAACTCAGTCTGTCATTCACCTTATGTCTGGCAATATGAGGTAATACAATTAATGTTTGCAGCAGAAGATTCCATGTATTCTCACATACTTTCACTTCAGCTGAAACAGGGAAAAGAAATATGGTCCTGGGGTCATTTACAAAGAGATGCTTGAGATGCAAATGGCATAGGAAGTCATTAATTCTGTATTAACACTGGGACGACCTTCTGCTGACAGAAGCTACTGCAGACACCACAAGCACAGAGATTCCGCCTGCTGCCTTCTTGTGTACATTCTACATCCACCTCTTTTCCATGTCTGGCTGTAACACCACCAGAGCAGGCAGGTTCATTGCTGAGCTAACCATGCATAGTTCATTGATACTGCACACCAGTTTACAAGGAAAACTGGTATTTTGGGGGCTTCTTTTTGTGTACTGGAGTGGAAATAGGTAGAGAAGTTTGCTAGTGTGATGCAGTGTCCATTGATTTAGAGATTGGATGTTTGCTCTTTCAAAATGTTTGCCATCAGCACTGCACAATGTAGCCCACAGTCTGTGCTATGACTGTTAAGCGACTCAGGACAAAAAACCAAAGAGGTTTTCTAAGGTGAGGAAATTTCTCAGTTTTGTATTTGACTTTGCAGGACACTACTGGATGCTTAAAGGTTTCCCTCTTCATATCTTCCCTGAGACAGAGGTCCAAGGAAGCACACAGGCTTTGGAATATTTCAGCAGGTGTTTTCTATACTTCGGTAGTAGAGTAATAGTGGATTAGAAAGACACTTAATGTGTGTTCGGGCCAGAATTTCAGCTGGCATGAAGAAATATATTTCCACTGAAGTCAGGAATCTGGCCTTATACTATCTAAGCACTTGAAATCTTTAGGACTTGGCTGCAGACCTTGAGAACAAGCTTTGTTGCAAGACTTTCAGCATTGAATGCTTGCACTTGGACCACAAAATATCCTTTCATACAGTATTTTGGCAATTCACTTTCTGGTTTGGGCCAGAATCGAGATGTATATGAACATGGAAAATAAATTTTAAGGCAATGGAAATGTTCAAATGGAAACTTCAGATGGGTCTGTGCTAATGTTTAGTTTGAGGAAAAACTTCTGATCATAGTTATTTTTATGTGTACCTTTTCATTCATCTGTGTTTCAGTAGTGGTCATTTTGAAATGAACTGACTTTGAAACTCCCAGGAGGAAAAAGATAGATCTTATGGTTAATGCACAGAATGAGGAGTCAGGAGTTCTGGCTTTTTATACATCTAGAGTGATTTTAGGCAGTTCACTTAAGCCCTGATTCAGCAATGTATGTAAGCATGGGAGTAATTTTAAGTACATGAGTGCCCCTGTTAAATCTAGTGCATTTAGCAGCACCACACAACCATGGAGCACTGTAAACAGATTTTGTTAGTGATGAATAAACAACAATTCCTCATGCTGTGTGCTGGAGCTCTGGTAAACAACAACAGAATGCACAGGGCAATGGAGCAGTTCCCAGCACAAAAATGAATATTGATAAGTATGCAACTCTGGACAAACTCTGAAAAGATCCCTAAATGTTTCCTTGCTCTTGCCTGAACAAAACACCCCTGTGTAAAGTCTTCAGGCATCCATCTGAGTTTCTGAGGGGAAGTTTTTAAAATTTTCTAATGGAGTAACTAAATAGCTGCCTAAAAGCAAAAAAACCTAAATAAAGTGTATTCAGATGGAAAATGCCTACAAAAGAGTTGTAGGGAATGGCTCTAAAGTGGTGAAAGAGCTAAGGAAACAGTTCCTTCTGTGAGGAAGAACATTTGTGTCAGGGGACTCTTGGATAGGGTCTGGAGTTTCATAATCACCAGTGCTGATTGTCAGAACTTCCTTCTCAAAATACTGAAAATAGTTTTATGTAGAAATGCATAATAAAGCACAGGGAGTGAGGGGGTGCATGATCCATTACTCTCCTTTATTACTCTGCTCAGGAACTGCAGTGGCTAGTGTGAAAAATGTTGTTTCTCCCAACAGAAACTCTATAAATGGGAAAATCAAAACTTATTCTACCACCAAATAAATACACTAAAGGTTAAATAATGTTGTGCTAGCTAGTGCTCTTTGCACACAGCCCACACTAAGAACTGTCGAATGGAGCATGACCCCTGAGACTTGCCAGTTATGCTTGGGTGGGGACTCATTTGAAATACCTCTTTAAAAGGGTATTGCATCCTTGCTTCCTACTGTGAAACAGACTGCAAGCTATGACTAAAACAACTCCACATCCCTCAGAGCCCCTCACTGCCACCTCTGCCCCAGAGAGAAAGGGTCTTTTGCTCCTGTGCATGGCAGCGTCACTGAGATAGTGGGCCCCTAGCACTGATCTGCATTAGAAGGAGATTCTTTCTTCTCACATTCATAGCTCCAAAGAGTAAAAACACATCCTCTTTTGCAAGTCCTTAGTCTGCAGTCCTATGAAGGAAAATGTTCTATGGAGGCACATCTTCTTTTTCATATCAGGCTACCCATACTGCAGAGGAATCTGGCACCTCTACTCCTCCTGTACTCTCTGCCTTAGCTGCACTGCCCCATGTCCTAGCTGGACTTGTCTAGTTAGGTACTTAATGGGGAGTTGGTTTCTTACCATTGGGAACCTGACAGTAGTCTTGGATATCTCCATGTCATTACTGGTTCCATCTCAGGAAGTGTAACCAGAGATTAATGTTTCCTTTTGGATTCAGGCAAGTGTGGAGTTCTCCACANAGGAGCTGAAAATTAGGGCACCAAGATACAGTCATGAGTTATGCTCCTTAAGCACCTGATGTTTTATCTCTGCAGAGCCTTCCTGGCTAAAGTAAATATCTCAGGATATCTCTCTCTCCCCTAAGCATTGTTGACATTCACCATTCACACTGAGCTGGTAAGATTCACTCATCACCCAGGAGAATTCCAACTTCCATCATGTTTTTTGCTAAACTTGATTGAAAGGAATGCAAAGTCCAGATACAGATCCCAACATTGAATGTGTATTTAAAGCCTCAAGATAGGAGCAGAGCCCAGGTCCTTAAAAATTAGCTTTCTTACTTTTGGTTAATTGAGATCTTTAAGCAGGCTGCAGGCTTTTCTCTGAAAACAGAGATGACAATGATTCTCTACCCTTCTAATACTGGAGGGATTTTGCACAGAAAAATCACTGAAATAGAGTGGAGCATTGAGGTTACATTAATTGAGGCTTCAAAACTATCTAAAGAGCCTATTCTGAACTTTCAAGAAAATCATAGGTAAACCCCCTCTAATCTACTTTCCCTTTTAATGAATGTCAGTTAGGAGGATTTGGTGTTGTGTTCTAGTTAATATGATTCTAAAAAGCAATGAAAATTAATAGGAATTTTTAATAAGCAAAAAAAAATCTTAGAAACTGAATTAATTTGATCTATACTTGTATTCAGTTGCCAAAATATGTTTCCTTCTCAATGGCTGAAGCACAAAATCAGCGCACAAAAATGTTTCCATGGGGGACTCAGTAGCTTTGTTGGTCCCCAGGATCATCATTCTCAGCATGACCAGTCTGAGGAGGTTCAAGGCTCTAATTTTGATGTTATTTTTGGAAATGGCTTGAATTTCTGCAGTTTTGGCTTTAAATGAGATCAGAGTCATGCTTCTCAGCCTCAGCTGCCAAGCTAAACTTTATCCTTGGTGTGAAAGCACGTGTTTACCCATGTGCAATCTAAGCTACAGTGTCTTGATGTAATTGCATTTGTAAATTGTCTTCCTAAATAAACTATCTTTCTGGAGCATGATAATTTTTCATTTGTCTGCAACCAAAAGGGGAAAAGAGTTAAAAAATGCAAGTGTCATGTATTGTACATAAGCTAGTTAGTTTTAAAATGAAAATAACCCAAGGCATCAGATGATATTATTACTGTTAATTCATTGCCTCACAGTATCTGCCTCTGTATGACTTGATGAATTTCCACTACACATTCATTATTGCAAATGCATTTCCAAACACTTCATATAAAGCAGGCTTTAGATAGCTCACCACATTCTTACGAAAAGCAACATTGTGAAGCAAGCATGGGGAGTAGTCATATAAAACAGATGCTCAGCACCCACTACCCAGCAACACAAAAGGAATGATCAACTGATGAGAATGAGTTGTTTTATGCACAGAAACTTGGATTCCAGTAGACCCGTGTTTTCTGGGCTTGGATATTAAATTCTGTTGGGAAGCTTGTAAAGGCTGCTGCGAATCTGCACAAGGGAATTTGGCACCCAGTTGGTGCATATCTTCTGAAAGACCATAAAATCAAATTGAACTGGGCAGCCTTATGCGAGAGCTACTAGCACGCCTGCTTGACCTACTTGAAATCTAAAGCTTCATTAAACTATTTCTGCCAAATAAAAACTAACATGAGCCCTCCCAAAAGTCAAACCACATTTTCATTGTGGTCCAAGAGCAATATGCTGTAATGCTCCTTTATGCTCCTAGCCCTGTCTGTCCTTGAGGATTGACTTAAGGGCAGCTCTAGCTTCTATTTGCAGCTACATAGAAATTCCTTTAATGAAGAGTAAAGGAAAGACTTGCTGAAACACTGTCTCATCCAGGCACTCCTGGATATTCTCTGGCCACCACTCCACACACTGCTTTGGCCACACTGGCAGCCAAGAGATTTTCCAGTAAATGTTGAAGCTGTTGTGCTTTGCAGCACAACCTTTACCTCTTAGATTGCTCTTCATTCAAGGACCTACAGCTTTGTTACTGACAGTAGAATCCCCAGGAAGCAGAAATTAATCAAAACCGTTGGTATTTTTTTTTTTTCCAGCCATTTCACACTTTTGTATAGGCTAGCAGATAACAGTGTTCAAATAACACATAAAAACCATGTTAATCATCTATTTTTGGCATAACCAGGAAGAGATGGTCTGACAAATCTCATTAGGGTGGTTGTTCACTGAAGATTTCTACCTCCATTTTGTAGAGGCAAGAAGCCTAAATAAACAATGAAGTTTCAAAATGTTCTTCTGGCCAAAAATCTCTACCAGTTTTGATTTCCCTCTCCTTCTAAGAAGCACTGTGAAACTTCTGTGACTTCATTACCATGTAGTGCAAGTCCTTCTGTCATCATTACTCACTGATATCTCTTGTGGAGCAATTTTTGCAAGGTGTGTCTTTACCAGAATCTCTAACAGTGGGTTCCCTTTCACTCAAAGAATCCACTTAAATTTTCGGTCTTCACAGTGTTAGGTTGTAATGAGGCCTTCTTGATGACAATACTTCTTTAAGTACTTTGCTGGTTTTCCTTTTCACATCGTTAATTCTAATTGGCATCAGGAGATCAGGAAGACCTGCTGCATCTTTGGTGCATCTGCAATGAAAATAATGCAATTTTCTCCCTTCATTTTAAGGACATATTTATATTTGTTTTTCTAATTAGATTTATTAGTGCTTGTGCTTTTCATAAATAAGGAAATGTTCATAAGAGAAAGAACTATGTGGAATTTGGTTATTCATGAGAAATAATGATAAAGAATAAGTTAAAAAACAACTGGTGAAAAATCCTTTAGCAGAAATGACCAAAAAGGTTGGTTTTGCTGTAGAAAGCAAAGAAGAAAAAAAAACTCTACTGGGCTTGATACTGAGTCATCTGTTTATTCCCAGTGTATGATGAAGATAAGTGCAATTTGCAAAGTTTCAGTTTGGCTTATGTTTTGAAACACTCTGCATACCAGGAGGATTCAATCTGGAGGTGAAGAGGTGTCTCATCTGATTAGTGTATGCAAAACTTCTACAGTAAAAAGGCAATAATGGGAAATTCACCTGTTGTCATTTTTCATTATAAAATAAAATCTTAGGCTGTATGTTTCAAGTGTTTGGCTTAAGTTCATGAATCTGTTGAATGAAAAGGGGAAGATTTATGATTTCTTGCTGTTTGATATGAAGTAAGCTAGCTAAGTGTGTGTTCTTTGCTAAATTTTACTTCAAGACTTGGATCTGCTTTATGGCATAATTTGTCAGCTGCAAATTACAATGGATTGAGCCTGGTGATAACCAAAACTGAACCTGTCCTATAACTGGAACCACAAAACTGATGCAATATTCTGTTTTGTTTGAATTTTCTACAGAACTCCTTTATTTAAAGTGCAATAGCTTTAGAAAGAAAGGTTTTGGGACTCATTATAGGGATAAGGAAAGATGAGAATAAATTGATAATTAGGCTTAAGAGAATAAAAGCAGGAAGGAGATACTAGCACACTCTATAAGAATTGGAGGGAGTAGAGCAGCTGATTCTTCATGGCATTGCTGACAAAGAAACAAATGTCTTTAAAGTGGGAATGAATAAACATAAGCTGAAAGGAAGAAGATGTTATCAGCTCTCTGCAGAGTGAGGGGCTGACCCAGCCTTCCAGCAGGACCAGTAGGAACAGAAAGCCCCAGATTAGCTTCCTAGGCAGATTGTCTACCACAGTTGCTAGTAATAGTAAAGGGCTGAGTTCACTGACCCACGGGTCTCACAAGGTTTCACGTTCCTCCCTTCAGATACAGTACATGGGCTTAGTTAACCCTGAGACGGATTTTCTGTCCAGTTTTTTGGCTAGTGTGGTCTTCACTGCAACCGAAGAAAATATTTGTGAGAAAAAACTGCAGCAAAGTCCAGTGCTTTGGTTGCTCAGGCCCAAACAGAACTCACCAGATGGGGTCATACGAGAAGAAGAACTAGTCTAAAGCATATTTTCACCCACCCTACAGGATTTTTGCACATATTCTAACTGATACTGTATTTGTTTTCCTTCTGTTGATCTTCCTGGTGTATGAAAGAGAACTGATACTATACCTGGGCTCACAGAAAAAACTGTTTTCAGATGTTTTTCAATATCTGAACTTCAGCAGATAATATTTTTGTGATTGGCCTCCAATTACATCTTCAATGAGCTGAAAAAAGCACTGAATGTCTGTGTTCCAAACTTAAGGATGACTCAGCTGTGGGCCCAGCTTTTGCAGCTTGGCCAAATTTTTTAGTATACATCCATGTATCTTCTATTTCTACTTTCTTATTCATCCTACTCATCAGTAAATCTCATTTTCAGAGAATTCTCTCAATTTTTAACTAGTCAACACTATGTTTGCCAGGGACAGTATCATTATTGAAGTAAGAATTTCACCTTGTGCCAGCAGAAATCATGGGACTTGTGCTTGAAGGCAGCCTACAAATCATTCTCATTAATGGCATAACAGCAACTAATTCTAATGTTCATATCACTAAGTGAAGAGTGAAGCCACATGAGCATTATTTCACCTTCTGGAAAGCAGAGAAGTGCTTCTTCTCTGTGGAGAGCTGGTAATTCTGCTCCAGGCAGAAGGCAGGACTTTTTGGAAGTCCCTTCCACGCAACATTTCTATGATTTACTATGATTAAAAATACCCAGTTTGCAGTATTTTTATATTAAATGCCAGGAATGTATTTTTAACTTTGGCTTCAAGAATATCTCTGAGAAGTCACATTTTCTGTGAAGTAGGAAAATTTTTCCAGGTGGCTTGAAATGAGATCTTAGCTGTAGGTTTGAAATATTTGTTCAGTGTAAAGAGGGTATCATCCTCTTCAGGCATTTCCCTTTCTCTATTACAAAACTCACTTTTATTTCAGTGGTATATTGCCATGGCAGTGGGCTGTCACATTTCAGTGACAAATGTGTTTACCCTTTGAGATTGTTAAAAGCATCTTGAAACAAGTATTTCCAACCATGTTTGTTTTTTGGGTTTTTTTGGGTTTTTTTGCATTATTTTAATTATAAGGAGACCAGAAATCAGGAAATATATTTACATTTTCTAGGGCAAAGTTCTTTATTCAGAGTCATATTTTACAGAAACTAAGCCACCAAAACAGGCGTTTCCAAAACTGAAACTGGAGGTAACTAAGACTGGGAATAGGCTGGTATCTTAGAAATATGAGTTAGATAAATCAAAGTGGTTAAAGGATACAGACAAATTGAACTGAAATGAATGACAGCGTTTTATTAATAAATTAGATGCTACTAAACAAATTAATTAATGTTTTTTATTTGGATATATGTGTCATTCATCTTTTGTCATGACTCAAAATTCACAGACTTCATCTGTAAAGGGAACTTTCTGAGACAGAAGTAAAAATGAAAAGAGCAACACCAGAAACCTAGTGTCACCATTACTTTACAATATATACAGTTAAACAGTTTATTACATTTTTCAATAAAAGGCTTAGAAAGAGCCCACTAGCTTACAATTTTCTTTGGCAAAAAAAGTTGATTTAAACACAACAAAAAAGACTTACATGGGTTCAAGAAGGGTGACCAAAGCACTGTTTTTTGCTATCATTGGAACGCTATCAAATTATGTGTCCAAAACAAATTAATCTGAATGGAAGTAGTTAAAATACTGAAGTAAACCACTCCAATTTTTTAAAAGATTTTATTGCTTGCAGTATCCTCCTCCATTAGAAATCTGCATTGGGAGATAGGGACCCACTTCAAGTAAATGAGTCACTTTTGCTTCCTAGCCAGAACAATTAAACTTCTTGTATAAAACATGACCTGAAGCCTGCCCTTCACCACATCATCCCTCCTCAAACTCCCAGAGGTCAGTTCTGACATTTAACAGCTCACAAATTCAGTTTCTTAGCTCCTGAGGCCAACTTCATGCTTTTAAAACCAACACTTTGTTACTGAGATTGATATTTGTGCCTGTGTGTGCTTGGATATGTGAACATAAATACATGTATGCACATGTACAGCAAGCACATTCTTCTGCTTCCAGCCTATTCAGTACTGTCAATGGTTTTCCTTCATTCTGCAGAGATAACACCTTTGTCTTTTCTCTTGCATAGCTGCCCCAAGTTGTAAAGATACATATTTCACACCAAACACTATTTCAGTGCTGGTGCCAAGATATGAGCTTGTCGTATGAACCTGCACAAAACAGATGATACAAACAAGCCAAATAAACAGTTAATGCATTTTGAAACTTGGTATTTCTTTATTGCTAGCAGCTGAGTAGTTTTAGGTGTTGGGTTTTTTTTTCCCCCCAATTGTTATTGATCTCTTGCCATATTGTACATACAATTCCCCAAAAACATTAGATCATTTCTATGCCAGCTTTAAAGCTTAGCTCATCTGGACTATGTGCTTTGGTGTGTAGGTGTTGAGTGCTAAATACAACTTAATTTTTCATTTGTAAAAGGCATGCTTAACAATAACAGCTACTTAATTAATTTGATCTTCTGAGCAATTTATCACACTCTCTATAACCAGCATAAAAATAAGACCATCAGGTGGCAGGAGCAGTTTGAGACATCAGGAGGAGAGAATTTTAAGTTGTTTGTATACATTTCCCCAGAAATTTCCTCACTTTTCCATAATGTTTCCTTTTCAGTGCTGGTACGAATGCAGTAATGTCATTATAGTAAATGTAATAACTCAAAGTTCACTAATATAAAACAAATGAAGACAAATAGAACATGACTTTTCCCTACCTGCTCTGACTCTTTCAGACAAGCTCCCCAAGGGCACAGAGGAACAATGAATCATTTTAAGTACTTGATAAGGACCAAATAAAATTGAAACTACAGATGAAGAGTTTTTTTCCTAAATTTATTCTTCAAAATAGTTTCATGGTGATATGCAAACTATACAGACAGGCTTTCCCTGTGAAAATCATTTGTGAAATTCATTTCGTGGCACTGACAGAACATAATAATTGTATATTTCAAAAATAGTACCATCACATTCAGTCTCTTTCTAGGTTTTCAAAGATTTTCAGTACTCACACTTTGAGACTCTGACATCAGTGTGTCGGAAGGGATAGAGGACGGGAAAAGATCCAATGAAGCTACTGAGATATGGAATAACTTTTAAAGTGTTAATGAAGAGTAGCTTTATTTTTATGATTTACGTACTGAAAAAAACTCTTTCCTAAACAAACAAATAACTTAGCCAACTCAGCCATAAGATCCATTATGTTCTTGCTAGCCAGATTTCACAAGGTGACCACTGAGGTCCTGTAAAATTAAACCGACAGCTCATGACAGAACTTCACAGTGTGCGAGAACATCAAGATGAAGGAGCCCAATTAGATCATCAACTCAGCCCACCCTTCACCTCTGCCAACGATGCAAACTTCCATGGTGTTCTCATTTTATGTTAGCCCAAGGAAAGTGAACTCCATCTCATATAAAAGAAAGAATGTAGGGTCAAATATCAAGAGAGAGTACAGTCTGTACTTATAATAACCAATGCAATTCTCCCAAGCTCCATTTTTTCAATTACAAAAAAAAAAAAAAAAAAAAAAAAAAAAAAAAAAAAAAAAAAAAAAGGGAAAAAAAAAAAAAAGAAAGGGAAAAATAAGAAGAAAAACCTTTCTGAACCTAAATCATCTGAATGTTATTAACATTTGTCCATTTGTGATAATTGCTGACATCAGCAGAGGGTGGTGCTCTTGTTTTTGAATGTCATGGTCTGTGACCTGGTGTTCCCTTCCTACAGTTGTAATCATATTATGGCACTGAAATCCATGCTGTTGTTATGTTGTCTGCTGGAGAAAAAGAATTTTTTTTTTCAGTTGGCATATATTTTTCTTTTAAGGAAAACAAAACTTTCTTATACCTCTGGTCAATCAGTTTCCCATAGATAATATCCCATTTCTCTTTATTTTGACTGATCTAAACCCGACTTCTTGCCTTTCAAATTGTGACTTCAAAGAGGGCCCTGATTTTATCTTGTATCATTCATTTGATCAATTTCTAAACAATGAAAAAATTAAGTTCAGGTTTTTTTCTGGATGTTAGTTGGATGTTTTGATTGGCTGATTTACTTTTTCCCCTTTCATTTTTTTTGAAATCCAAAGAACGAGCTTCCAGAACTGTTGGAATCCCATTGCTGAATTAGTTGACAGAGATGAAATTTCTCAGCATCTCAGCAAACATAACCATTGCATCTGAATCTGCACTACTCAGAGCCCATATTTTCCCCTTTCTGTGAAAAAATACTGGACAATGCTTTGCGAAGTCTGCAGGAGATGTTTGGCACTCTGAGAAATGCAAGTCTTCTTTATGAGTGTTTTCTTCTAAAAGGGAAGACTAGCATGGAGTGATGCTTCAAGGGAGGCTTGTCAAAAGGTGACAGGAGGTGCATGGTGCTGTGGCTGCAGGAGGCAAGCAGCAGGGGAAAAAATCCCAGTCTGGCACCTCCTCCAGTGTGTTTAATACCACATCCAAAGCTGGACTATAGGGTAGGTCAATAGAAATTCCAGGTGGCTGAGACTAGGGCAGGCCAAAATATTGCAAACTTTTATCCTTGGCATGGAGAAATGTTTCTAAGACTTCCATAGCTCTTGCCATTTGCAACAATGCTGCCCATTAAAATGCTTACAGCAACAACCAACCTCCTTTTTTTGTACTTTGCTCTAGAAGTAATGTATAATAATTGGAATTTGAGCCGAGTTTTCCAAGACCTCAAGTTGTGTTAAATGAATATACACACACACTCTATTTCAAGATACACAGTAAAAATAATGCTCTAAAAAGAATGTGTTTCATATGTGTGTGTGTGTGTATTACAAATTAGCTACAAATTAGTTATTTTAAATGTTTCACTATAAAAATCCCCCACACAACATCAAAGGGGAGTCCGGCCCTAAATGGTATTAAATTCTAGGGGTATATTTAAATAATTACTCAAGTTCCAGTTTTTATTCTGATGTAATTAAAGTATGTTTTACATGCTAACCAAAATTAAATAAAAATTATTCAGTGTTAATTTACATTTAATTAGTTTTCAGTAAAATAATACTGCATTTCCACGGTTCACTGTATAATACACAGGATAAACTAAAAAAGAACATTCTACTATAGAAAACTTACTACTGTAGGAGCTATATGGGAGAATGTTCACTGTACAAGTACAAAAATGCACTTGAAAAACAAGGAACCGCTCTCATAGCATAGAAACACTCTGCTCCTTTCCTTTGTCAGCTGATCACAGTTTACAGTCTCACTCATGTAACATCACTTCAGAAAAACATCTTCCATGTCTGAGCCAATGTACTTAAACATGGCATGGGTGTGGGATGAAGGGATTCAAGTTATTCACTAGGGAGCTGCAGAGGTTTTCAAGAGTACTTTGTTCTCCAAAGAAGAAAACAGGCAGCAGAACACAATCCAGGAGAGGCATTTTAGAGCAGAAAATCAAGTTGTTAGGTAAATAAAACTTGGTTTTTTTCCCTCAAAAATTGTCCAGAGGACCCTGGGTTTATTTAAAAAAAAAAAATCAAAGCTGAAATATTTTGGAAAAACCTGCCACTCATTTCTTGAAAGAGTCTTGATAGGTTCAGGTTCCCTTTCTCCACCTCTCATAGCTCAGAAAGCCTATGGAGTTCAGGTCCATAAAATGAGCCAGGACATGGGACAGACATGGAGGTTTGTCTGAACTCCATCTCTGGCAGACCCTCTAGTCTGTGAAAGTCCTTTCAGAACAAAAGCACTGGACTTACTCAGGACAGCAAGAAAAAAGCTTTCTGAATTCAAAATATTTCAAGGTTTGGGGCTTTTTCTAAATTATTTCTGAGTTCCGAATGAAAGCCTACATATTTCATATTTCCCCTGAATGCTTGTTTTCTGCCACACAATCATATTTCAGTTGTTCTCTTCCCTAATTTGTTTTTGCTAGTCCTACTTGCAATGAATTTTATTGGAGCCTTTGCTACACTAAAATGAACACAAGCAAAACCATGTAAGAATCTCTGGCTCTTCAGCATCCAGACTAACTTGGCACCAGTTGTTTCATATCACCACAGTGTATCTTTTCCTCCTCCTGGTCTGGGTTATAAGTGGTAGTAGGGAGGAAGAGGTAATTGAATAGCACCAGTAACTAGCAAATTAATAAAATATAAATGGAGAATAAATTTTTCCCTAAACTCTATAGGGTGAACAATTTTCCCCCTATAGCAGATACTGGATGTGATTTCATAGAAATCATAGAAAGGCTTGATACGGACCTTAAAGTTCATCTTGTCCCAACCCCCCACCATGGGCCAGGTTATTTACCCACCAGACCAGGTTACTTAGGGTCCCATCCAACCTGGTCTTGATCATTTCCTTTTTTGTTTGAGATTTCATAACATGATACTTCACTTAATTATTTCTCATCCATTGGACTGGTTCTATACAGCTCTTAGTGAAATCTGCAGCAATGAAATTAATTATATCAACTTATGTTATGGACTGAATTATGATCTAAACACTTTATGGCTGAATTATGTCACCTTGTGCCAACTGCAGCTTCAGAAAAGGCAGGCTGCTAGCTAACATAAGATAACTAACACCCAACAGCTGTCTGCAAATTTTACATATCACTTGAATTTGCAAGACATCTTTGAAATGTTGCCATTACATGTTGTGTGCCAACAGGGTGTTTTATGGTTCCGTTTTCTTACAAAGCCAGAATTTTCAGGATGAAAGTTAAGAGGTTTGTCCAGCCTCACTGTGAAAACCCTTCTAGAGATGAGTAGTCAGTGGCTCTCTAAGAGTGTAAGGGTTTTGGGCATGAAGGAGAATGGACTGAACTCATTTACAAAGTAATTTTTCTTCATGTAAAATATGGGAAAGACCATCTATGGCAGTAAAGTAGGAACACTAGACATCTTTCTGGAGGTCTTTTCAGGAAACATGCTTCTTGAAAAGCCTTATTTAGTTTTCAGAACCTACTTATCACACCACGGACCTTTTCTCGTTTAAAGCCCATAGATTCCTTAACAGTATGGTCAATAAATAATAATAATAATATCCAATAATAAGTACATCATTACCCCTCGACTGCTTGATTTTCACCTGGCACAGAAAAATAAATCAGGATCACAGCTGCTTTATGCACAGT
>WEIU01017764.1:39684-49758 GCA_013389925.1 Aegithalos caudatus
AAACTTCGCCAGTAGTTCATACCCTTGTGAGTGGTGCCTCTGAGGTCCATGGTCTAGTTTATTCTTGGTATAACTCCATGGATAGATCTGCACTCTTGGGACTCCTCCGTGGGATGCAGGTTCCAGGTCTCTATCCATATTGAAAGCTGAATCGCAAATCAAGAAAATACTTAATGAGAACAGCAAGACTTTCATGAGGTAGATATACATATTAAAGGATGAATACTTTCAAAGGCTGTCCTGTGCCTCCATAATAGAATATATTCTTATTAAGTGGGCAGATGGTACATGGCCTTTGCAGCTGTTGAGACTGTTATTGAAAGTATAACCATGACTCTTTCATTGCAAAATCAGTAAATCTCCACTGTACTTTTCTTCCTCATCTGCTCTGTCCTAGACCTTCTATGTAAATAAACCTAGGTTTTGCACATTGTTTCAGTGCCATTGATATGTTTTATGCCAGATATATATTAATCAAAAAAGGTGACATTCTATTGTGCTATGAAATTTCTATAAAAAGACTTAAAACAATATTCTTTTTTCTTTTATTTTTTTCCCATATCTTAGTGACTTCAATGGATGCCACAACATTTTCAAAGAAGTAATAACAGATTTACTTCAGTTGCTTTGGTGTGTGACTGCAGACAATGTCACACATTTTGTCATTATTTTATTTGTGCTGCACAATTAGTGACATTTTGGTTTCCAGCTAGCAGTTAAAATGTTCTCAGTTCAACAAGTGATTATTTATTTCCCTTTTTGGAAAGAATGCAGTGGCAGATACAAAAGAATGCAGTGGCAAATACAACACAATGTGGTTTTTTAATTTCTTATTTTTATTATTTATACCCAAAATAAAACAGATCCTAATTGAGAAATAAAGGCAGCAAGACAAAATTCCTGCTTTGTGGACTTGCATCTAATATATCATCATGGTTTTGAATAGAGATGAATGCTGCAGACAAAAAAAATAATAATCTGTATAGCTTTAGGATCAGCTCAGCATTCCTGGGAATTATTTTCTGTGTTTTTCAGCAAGTACAGCACTTACCATATATGTTCATAATATTTACATATCATAATACTCTTAGATGTAAAAGCTCAGGGTCATATTGTCACACGCCTTGGAGGATTAGTGGGAAAGTTACTCACTTGTAGCTTGGTGCCTGCTTGTCTGCACATACATTGCAAAACAAAAGGAAATCCCCTTCAATTCAACCGATGCCAACAGCTCTCCTTCCTAACAGTAATAGAGAAGGTCGACTGAGAGAAGGTGTAAGACTACTGACTTAGGATTTATTAACATTTTGGTAAGTTTTCCAAAGTGAATACATTCATATTTCAAAAGAAATATTTCCAGAAGCACCTTGAATATTTAGAAGCACAAATGCCACAAGTAAAGGATTTGTGTACCCAGAATGCATAAGTTATATTTTTTCCTAAAAGCATCCTGAGAAGCTTTCTTGATTCCAGCCTCTCCCACTTTCTTTACCTCAAGAAGAGTCTCAGATGCAGCAGGAGCACTCTCTCTGATGTGCCTACAAACCTACTGGCCAGGCTAGAAGCTGTCCATTAGGTATCTGGATGGACAGGAGGATATCAGGAGGTGCAAGGTAAGGTTGGAGACTGTTCCACAAGCCTTTCCTTCAAGCAGGAAAGGCTTCAACAGGTGGGTTTTTGGTTTTTATTTTTTTTTGTTTGTTTTGTTTTGTTTTGTTTTGTTTTTTGTTTTTTGTTTTTCCTGAGTTGCTCCAGCAAATTTATTACAAATTCTGGTTTGTATTTAAAAATACCTTGAAAAACTCACCTTCAGCTCTGCTCTTTGATAGGCTGAATGCCAAGGGTGAAACAGAGTTGAAGAATGTAAAGATAAGGTCATATTATCATTGTTATAATCACTAATTTCTGCATTATGCGTGTGTGTTCATGGCTTAGTCCACTACTGCCTCACATTTTGGTTTTATTTAATATTACCACAAATATTAAAATTTATAACCAGTCATCTGCATATCATGTAAGTAGTGAATTGGTACCTCTGTATCCATACAAGTGCTAGAAATTTTGTAGGTTTACAAAGCTGTTTGTCTCTGCCAGTTTACAGATTCTCTTTCTTTTGTTTGAGTTTCACAAAAATTCCCAAGTATTTTCTGCCTTTCTTTTCCTCCCCTTCCTCTCCCTTCCCTTTTCTTCTGGTAGTANAATTACTGGACCTTTTCTCTCTCCTGAAAAAGAGAATTAAAACAACTGCAACATCAATGAAATTGACTGTGATGCTGCCAAACAGAAATTATTGTTACAAGGCTTTTAGCTGTTAGCATAACAAAATAGATCTTGGATTACTCTTACCCAAAACAGCCTTTAATGGAAAAAAAGCCACACCCTGTTAATGTCTCTGAAATTAAGGGATGCAAAACAACAATGATAAGGGAGACCACACAATTCTGTACAGAGTCCTGTGTTCCAGAAGTTTAACAAATAAGGGCATTGCAGAGCAAATCCTGCTGGTAGTTCTCATAAGTAAAGGATTACTTCATTTATTATTTTACAGAATGACATTCTTTTATTCAAGTAATTAGCACATATATTGGAGGACTCAGTTCATGATACAGCCCTAAAAGCTTACATTTTTTGAATACTAATTCCAGATTGCATGATGATTGAAAGGGAACTAAGATGAACTAATTTTTAAATATCCCAAGTGACCACATTCTCCATGAAAACTGTATTTTGTAGACACTTTCAGGCCCCCAAAAGACATGGCCTTACCATGACCTTACAGCTATGCAATGGGCACTTAGGATGACATCATAAAGAGGCCATTACATTCCAGATTAATTTGCTATCTACTAGCAAGTACTAATTTACTGTCATTAAAATGGGAGCAGAATGACCACATCTGTGTCACTTAGGTCTTTAGAAACCATGTTAATGTTTGCAGAGAAACTGTGTGACAAGTAAAGGTCAGAGACACATGACCTCATGCATACGTTATATTTTGAGTTACTGCGCTGATGCTGTGCTAGCACTTACTCTGAACATTTTCTCATATTGTACCTGCAGTGCTCAAACTTCTTCCTGTTGCCTTTAACTCTGCAACCATCTGTGAACAAGTTTGGTAAATGGAAATTCCCTCCAAGCTCCTTGGCATGTACCTGTTTTTTATCCTTTTGCTATCCATTTTCATACATTCCTTCTTTGTATGGTTTGAGCTGAGAAGCTCTTTTTAATTAGCTTATAGTGATCTGATCACCACCGGTGCAAGGGAGGAATTTTTTCCTGGGGGGTAATGTTGTAGACTCAGCTAAGAGGGATAATATTTCAGTTATTTTTACCTTCCTTTGACAAATCCAGTGTTGGATTCACTATGCAACCCTTCATGGACCAATAGTCTGATCTGGTAAGGCAAGCTGTATGCTCCTACTTACACTGCATGCCTGCCATTTGACTTAAATCATTAAAATGTACCCTAAACTGAGGAGCACATGAGGAATTTTGAATACGTAGTGCTAACCTTTTTTCTTTTTGGTTTGTGGTGGGTTTTTTAGTGGTTTTGCTTGTTAGTTTGTTTTTGGGGGGAGTGGCTGGTTTTTTGTGTTTGTTTTGTTTGTTTGTTTGTTTGTTTGTTGTTCCAGGGTGGTTTGCTAAACACATTAATTAATGAACAGAAGGAATGCCAGAATAGTATGATTCAGATGGGCTGGACACATGCAACTTTGTGATAAAAGAGAAAACCCCTTTCAGAGCTGGAGTATCTGATTAAATAAAAGCCAATTTTCAGGCAGCTGTGAAGTTGACAGGAGAGCCTTTGTAACACTATAACCACCACCTCCTGCATGGGACAACCTCAGAACATTCTGAATCATCTTTGGGATACATAGAAGCCAAAGGCTGATAAAGACATGAGTCGGTCTCCTCAGAGGCTTGTAGGGGATTTCTCTCTCCTCTGTGTTCTCTGTTCTCTTTTGTTTGACTGTGGTTTTAATTCTCAGGGGGAGTCCTGGTGGAACTAGAGACCTTGCAGTTACTGTTGCAACAGATTAAAAAGAAAACAACCAAAAAAAAAAATAAAAATCCCTAGCATCTTTCTATTTAAAGTCAAAAGTTTATAAGCTGCTTTACAGAAACATTCCAAAGGAAGAAACAAAGAATGAAAAGAGACTGCTGGTGAATGGAAGCCTGTAGCCTCAAAGTAAAGCCAGGCCAATAGCAATTTATTCGGAATATTTGAAATCCTCCTGTGTGTATGAATTTTGTCAGGCATAGACTGCAGTTTGTTCAGCTTCTGTCCTTTAAACAAATGTAGGCATGAAGTTGCACAGATTGAAAATTTCAGACCTAACCAGGAGAGATCCTGCCATGCAGAACTCCAGTCAGATTTCCAGTGAGGGCCATCTGAGGGAATTCTCTGTTCAGCTTTGGGAGCTGTGTGTGCCTAAATCTCCCATGCACTTCTGGAAACCTGTGACATTATGTGCCCATGTGGGGAACTGTGCAACTTTGTGTGGCTGCAGCTCTGAGTCCACAGAGCTGGAGGTCATTTCTCATTTTTACAAAGGTGGATATCTTATCTGGGAGCTGGCTCTGTTATTCCCATGACACTTTTTGTGTTTTACTTTTCCACTGCTTTAGGCCTACAATTGTTCTGCTAGTTTGCTGTCAATTGTCTCTTTACAAGAACTTCATAGAAGATCAGAGGGATGCAGGAATGTGCCTATTACTGCAAATAATGCTTGTAAAGATGAATTCCACACCTCATGGCCATGAGAAAAGGCCATCACCTACCCTTCACTGTAAACTTATCAATCAAATCATCATTCTTTTACTAGTAAATAGGTATGAGAGGGCTGGATTGAAGATACTCTCACCTAAAGGCTTCCTGCAGTATCATTTCAAGCACAGGCAAAAAGCAGGGAAAACAGTTTATAAATGGGTTAAGACTGGAGGAGATGACACTCACAGAGTAGTATCTGTAGACTATAAAAATGTGATTGGTTCTCATAGACTATTTAGGATTCATGATATCAACCGTTAAAGGTTTTGCAGGATTGGTCTGCAGAGATTTGCAATGCCTGTTCATGTTTATTCTATGTCTACTCAGAGTGTTTGTGGAGGAAATACCCCGGATATTAGTAATGAGGGAAGGGAATTAATTCCTTCCATTTAGAATAAAATGGAGGAACTGAAGAATCACTATGAAGCTTCATTTTCTTTTAATATAGGACAAGTTCCACTCACATGGACACACTTTTTATCTGGAAGGGATAGGATGCCTAAATTGGGCCTTTACTGTCTCATAGGACTAGAATTGTTTAGACCATCAGCTCTGTGGAGGCACTCAGGAAGCAGTGGCCACAAAGCCATTTGCAAAGTTTGAACCAGTACTGTGTTCCCCACTCCAGTTCTTTAAAAAATGACCAGCAAAATCTAAAAATAAAGTGAAGTGCAAATCAGACACACAGTAAAAACTGCATTAGAAAAGATTGATAACATGTCAAAACAGATATCACACTTTACAAAGCCCTTTCTTTTAATGATACCTGTAAGTATAAGCTCCAGCTTCTTTCTTCTCCCTCCCTTCTTTCCAGATTCTCTCTGGCTGGATTCCACATAGCAGAAACATTACACAAGAAAGAGTTCTTTGCAGAAATGTAGAATGAAGGGTTGGTTGAGGGCATCAAACAGGGTTTATAATGGAAACTTACACTCAGAGTATAGGACAGTTCCTTGGGGTTGCACAGTACATCAGATTTTATCTGCAGCTTAACAGAAGATATGTCTATTAAATTCCTATCTGTTGTAACAATTGTTTACTGTTTGCTATTGCCTTCCCTGACTGAGTTCAGAAATGCTCTCTGAGTCTCTGCTGGATCATTTAGAATGACTGCTGCACACTGATTGCTGACTTTTAATAATTTTCAGAGGCTGGTGGCCAACAGTGAGAAATACAACCTTCCCATTGAGCAGTACCATAAGAACTGTTCTCAGGTAGATGTCAGGGCTAGGCTACAGCTGAGGATATTCACTGGGTGCTGATATTTTGCAACAAGTTTTCACTTTCTTATACTCCTGTGTTGTGCTTCAGACTTCCGGATATGATCCTGGACATTTGGGGCATTTAGACATTTGTTGGCCAAACAATTCTGAATCCCAATGAATAAAAAAGGTATGCATTTTAGAGATTGCCCAGAGGGAGGAGAGACAAACTCTCATCATGAGCTGCTGTGACTTTTCTAAAGACAGCGCTTTCAGAAGCCCTCCCTCCATTCCAGTGATAACTTCACTTGTCCATGCCTATATTGGCTTTCCCAGTGCAGGCCATCCTTTAGTGTTTTCACCCCAATTATATTCCTGATACAGCAAAAAATAAAATGTTTAATAATATATTTTCAGTTGAACAGAAATCATTTTTAGAAGTCCTCTCAATTCATTCTGAGTAGGAAACAGGAGGGGGAAGTGGAAGGAAGGGAGGCCCTACGTGCCATATCCATAACTAGTGGACATCATTCTCTATTAAGTGAGCTCTGGGTGCAGAAACTCATCACTTCTTACATTTTTCACTGGCTGCTGGGAAGAAGAGCATTAAAAAGGAGAAAGTGCAGGCTCAGTGCTCTGAATGCCGCTTAGGAATTCTCCAGAGAGGAACAGAGGGAACAGGCTTGAATAACTCCTAGCAACTTTCCCGTTAATTAAAGTCTGACAAGAAGCTGGCAGCTGAAAGGGGGAGTAGTAGGTGGGGGAATCCTGTGGTTCACCACCACATTCCTCACATTCATAAAAGCTATGGAATATTTCACTGTAGGCCCACCAGAAATGTGTCTATGGAAATGTGAATTAAACAAAAGAGCTTTCTGAAGGTGACAGAGATATTGTATGTAGCCCAGGTAATACAAAGATGAAAATATATGAAAGTTTATGACACGTATGAAGGAACTTCTGTAAAAACCTTTCATTCAAATGTAATACAATTCAAGAGATCCTATAGTCTGCAAGATGAATCCATCCTGGAAAGAAATTCATTTTGGGGGAGAGGTAAAATAAATTCCCTCTGTGTCATCCCTCAAACATTGGGGCAATGGTTTTGGCCACAGTAGGTGAGTTATTCAGCATATCTCTGGAAGCTTTTCTGGGCTGTAACTTGCTGTGGTATACCTTTCCCTGCCCTCTCAGGCAAAGGCTGTGGCAATTTTCATGACAGCTCTCACACTCTGAAATCACCAGCCTTGTGATAGTGGCTTTCAGGTGTCTGATAGTAGATAATTCCTCACAAAAGGATGCACTTATTTCCTGAGGGAGGGTACCTTTTATTTTCCACAGTACCATCTGATTTTTTCATAGCCTTGGCATTGGACTGCACACCTATGGCTAAACCAAATACAATTACTTCCTCTTGCAGCATGGTCCCTTGGCTCCTTGCTAAGGTGTCTCTTGGTCTTCTCTACAAATTATCTCCCTCATGGTTAGGCAGATTTGTAAAAGAATGCAATTATTGCTTCACAACCATTAGGCTTTGGGCCATATAGGATATAATAGAATCTTATTTCATAGTTTTCTCTGTTCAGATGTTAGTCTGAAGGGTTTTACATGAGGTATCAACAGTGTCATGTCTGGGAGGACCAGCAGAAGCCATTTTGTGTGCAACAATTAGGAGACATTTCCTTGCTCTGAGAACAGTGGAAAGTTGGCCAGTCATTATCATGTGGAAAATAATTTTAAATCCCCCTGGACAGTCACCACAGACAGCTGGAAGAGTTTACCCTGAAATAAAAAATTCATACTGAAAAATGCTGTCTTTGGTACCGTTTTTCTGAATGTGAACCAAAGTCTTGAAAGTAAAGGAAAAAAAAAACCCAAAATAAAGAAAATTAAAGGCTTCTGGGTTTCCTGTAATCAGTTACCTTAATTTCTTCCCCATTTCAACTTTCTAAGGGTTCATTTCTGCTTGGTGGCTGGAACTGAGGCAGAATGTTTGTTGCCCAAACATTTCTAGATTCCTGAAGGTGATAGAGGTGAAAAAAGCATGTTATTTTAGGAGTGCTCATAGAGACCCTTTGCTGATTCCTCTATCCCATGAATATTGCTCCCTGTGTTAACTTTCTCATTTGTGTGATTGGACACTGGTAGAGAGCTAACTAGAGGTGACTTAATCATCTTTTCATCCATAGAAGGTTACATAGAGGGAACTATTTAATATTTCCTTTTTCTTTGATGAAGTGTTTCCTCTTAGTTAACAAAACTAGTAGTCTTCGATTTATCTCTACTGATATGTCTCACTGTAGTTCTGTTTTTCAGCTGAATATTTTGTCTCTTCTTGTCTGGTGTGGTACAAGAGCAGCAGAGAGTGCTAATTGCCTGTGTTGTGTTCCAAGACCATCTGCTAAAATCTGGGTTTACCATGATAGTTCTTTTCTTCAACAGCTTATAATTCAATTCCCTCACTTTACTTTAAGGCCCTGGATTTCTTTGCCCATTTTCTGGAAATCATTACCTTCAAGACCCTCACCAGGATTTCTCATTGGGAATAGATAATTAGTGCATCCAAAATTAGTACATGACCAGTTTTTACACAGATTTTCCTGTTCTGTGGTTTTGCTAGTTCCTTTGAATTTTGCCTTCCCATTTATTCTTTTAACTTTTCTTAGAACATATAGAGGCAAAAACTGGAAGTGGGGTCTGAGGCAAGGAAGTGCAGGATCCCTTTGCTGGAAACACCCTAAACATACAGCTATGAGAACAGAGTTTAGGATCACCCAACAAGCCTAAGTATGACCACCAGTTTTAGTGTTCAAATACCTGAGTGTCACCTCTACTTGGGCACATGTATACCTTGTAAGAGCTGCAAACCTGTGGCCTGAGAAAGTTTATCAGCTGTAATAACCAAGCCCTGAACTAGTTAATTTAGTAATCCAAATCAATTAATGTCTGGTGCTTAATTAGATTTACTACAGTTCCTCACTGCTTTTGCTTCCAGACAAAGAGCTGAGTAAAAAAATTTCCTCCCAACCTGAACTAATCCACTTTCACTTTAAAGTCACCACCCCTTCTCCTATCATGACATGTCCTTGTGAACAGTTCCCTCCATCTAGCCCTCCTTTAGAGACTTCAATAATGATACAGGATTGTGATCTCTCATGCAATATGGTCTTGTCCTAATTATGACTTCCACATGAGTGTTTTTAATTTTTCTTTCTTTCTTCATGTGGAAATCAGGAAGCATCACAAATTTCCTATATAATATTTCCAAAAGTCATGTGTTCTTTCTCAACTCTTTCCCAGTGAAGCATTGAACTATGTCCACCTGGGAAAATCTTCATTCCTACTGTGGCAGCAATCCTCACAGAGCTTGAATAAAACACACCCAGTCCTGGGCTGGTTTAGTCATTGCAGATGTTCCTCACAACTTGTCAGTTATATTGATTTATAGGAATTTATCCTTTCCATAAAATGCCTATGTTTGCTATTTCCTGGGTAAGCATGAGACATACTCAAAGCAAAAGAAAGCTTTACGATCATGAAGCAAAGCTGTTTTTATAAAATAAATGCACACATTTAATAAAATACAAATACAAAATATATCCAATGTGAATCTCACATTCAGTTGTTCATACGTTATTTTTTTTTCAGAGAATCTCTCTCAGACTCTCTCCTAGAATGGAGTCCCATACTTTGGTTTCTCTTTCTTTTTCACACCTGGGCAGCTAGTAGTTTCTCAGTTTAAAGGAAATTCCAAAGCATATATTGAGTAAAATCTTTTCTTTGTGAATTTCAGGGACCTTGCTTTGTGTCAGTGGGAAGGATGGCGAAGGCACGATCAGACAGTCTGAGTGCAAAACTCTAGTATCTCCTGCAAACTCTGGGACGTTGTAACAATCTTTCTCTTGGTANTGTTACTGCCATATATGTGAGATAAAAAGAAAAAAGTGGTTGAGTAAAATTTATTACATAACGAAACATCTTTGTGGTAGACTTTTTTTTTTGATGAACTGAGGAGCAGAATAAAGCAGAATAACCAGAATTATTATCCATCCTGATTTTTCCGGATGTATTAATTAAAAGGGTGTATCCTGCAAAAAAAAA
>WEIU01017764.1:53785-83887 GCA_013389925.1 Aegithalos caudatus
ATGTATTAAAAAAAAAGGTTTATCCTAAAAAAAAAAAAAAAAAAAAAAAAAGTAATAGGAAAAAAAGAATTAATGATACTGCGTCAGACTGGCTTAGTATAATGATCTGTATTGCTGCCTTCATTCTATAAAACAATATTTAGGGCTTTTTTTTTNTCTGGAATACAAGTTTCATCTTTTGGGGTGTATAAACATTGCCATAGTTCTGTATCCTCTTTCCATTCACTCAAAACACTGATCGTAGAATCCAATTCGTGACTTGGCAGTCTGGTTGCACTCTTCTCTTTTCATTCTTGGATTATTTATTTCTCCATTACTGTATCAAAAATAAACTTCTTATCTTTGTTTGTAAAATCCCACACTGTTTATCTCCATCCTATTCAATCTTCTACACACACAAGATTTGTTTCCATTTCCTTCATGCCCATAATGCTTGATTTGACCCTCTTTCCTTAGTTGGCTCCAAGCACATGCACAGTCCAATCATGCATCCTGAATGATACCACCTGAAAAAAGGGTACCATGTTTCCAGACATCATTCATGCTCATTATTCAACATACCTGTGATTTTGGTCCACATTTTTTTCTTTGATTTTTCTCCTCTGCCCCGTTCCTACCCTAATTTCAAAACCTAAAGCTTTTCTGAATCACATCCTAACATATATTTCATACGAGTGCTTTAGGCAGCATCACTTGGGTATTTAATTATTTATGCAGCGCTTATTACAACAGCTGCTTCACTGGGTCTTATATGGTGTTCATAAAAATCTCTCTGTTTTGGAATAAGGGTTGGAATGAGGTGATCTTTAAGGTCCTTTCCAATTCAAGCCATTCTATGATTTTATGATTCTATGGATACAGGAGTGGAAAGGACATAGATTTTCCCAGAGTCAGACTTGTTTGAGTAGTTGAGCTTTAATCTTGGCCCTGAGCATTATGCAGGGAGATTATGCACTCTCTTCATCATCACAAAAGATCCACAAGATAGGAAGAAACAAAAGGGATGTACAACTGGCACACCATGACATTTATGGCAGTTAGGATACTTCCAGTGGCATTCACTGCTAGGAAGCTGAGTACTAATTCTGGAACCTTTAGAATCAAGGCAAGGAAAAGGCTGTGCATCTTTCACAACAAAACACAGCACAATGCAAACACACATGAAGAGAGAAAAAAAAATATAATGAATTCAGAGAGGAAGAGGAAAGAACAACTTCAAAACCAGTTCTATTTTAAGAGAAACAAGCAAACTATAATTTACTGACTTGTTTTTTTTTCTAACCCCCCCTTCCTCTCTTATTCCATTATAAATAAAAAATAATACAAGTGTTGAAAGGACAGCTGAAGCCTTTTGATTCTTCTGTAACAGGCTTTTTCAACTCTGTCTTTTTCCCATGGAGATAATTAAAAGCCCTAAAGTAAACAAAGCTCAAACACACTTTCTAAAACTTTCATTGACTTCTAACAAACTCACCAATTGGAGTATTTGATCACCTTCTGGTTTTATATTTCATCCAAGGATATTTTTGTCTTTCTCTTGATCTCTTTTTAAGTGACTCTCCCTGTATTTTATGTTTGCCATGTGAAATAAATATTTAAAATATTATATCTGTGTAAGGAGGTTCAATCTGTTCACCAATTCTGCATCCCCAAATGTCTCCGGCCTCCCAAGCAATCCCTGCTCCTTCTGTAGTTATAAGAAATCAAGAGATCGATTTCCTTGCCAGAATTTCTCTGAGTTTTTCATGATAAAACCATTGTTGATGTGGAGGAATAAGGCATTTCTGGAATGCTGGCCTATTTTTAACTCTGTATATTTCAGTGGTCAAAGTTACGCAAGCGTTTTCTAAAATAGTGCCACAGGTCTTCATAGTAGAACACAAATACCTTATGGTTTTACCGTCAAATGCGGAAACAGCCCGAAACATCACAGGGAGACTGCTCAATGGGTGGTCTGAAACTCCTATCTTTACTTCTTGGATCAGAAAAGAAATTCAAGTATCTGGTCCTTGCAGAAGAGACTAATGTGTGGCTAGATCAGATAATTATGGAACAATTTACACCAACAAGGTCATTAAACCTTGCTGTACTTAGGTTCACATGCTTAATTATCAGCAATGTGAAATTTGAAGAAGTGGGTGGCCAATTAATCTCTTATGCATCTTTACACAGTCAGTTTAATGATATGCTATAGATACTGTAAAGCATTAGGATCTTTAAACTCATACCATAGGATGCAAAGGCAGCTTCTAACTCTGCAATGGATAGATTTTCCTTCATTTAGAACTACATTAAATTATACACTAGGAACAGTCTGCCTGAAAAAAGAACACCAGAAGCTGCTTTTTCCTTGGAATGTGTGAAATCTGTTGCTTGGTAATTGCTATTTTTAATGCAGCTATGTAGCAAAGTCCAGAGTACATTAACACTTTATACATCTCTGCACATAAAGATTACAAATCCATTCATTCTTCAGCCTGTATTATTCAAATGCAAATCTTCTGTAGAATGGATCCAGTCTAAAACACAGATTAATTTCTTCAAAATGTCACAACTCTTATTTTAGGATCCTGCTTTGTGAGTGTTGCTAAGACCTTGTTCCCTCAGACATCTCCATTTAAATCTTTGGACCTAATGCAACTGTTTGGCAGGAACTGGTGGAAGTGCAAGTCCACCAACAAGGAGTATGGTGTAACCAAACACTTCCCTAAAATCTGGTGAACCAGGTCAGCTTTCAGATCATAATAACACCCTACACTAGACATTTAGGACACTGGCTGTGTATTTAAAACTAACAAACCAAATGGAATGTGGTCTGGATCGCACCCCGAAGTCAGATGGACAATGGCGGTATTATGGAAATATTAAATGTTCTTCACTGTATTTCATACGTTTCTCTCTTTTAATCAAACCACTGAAGTATTCCAATATGAAAAAATGCAAATTCACCATATTTGTGAAAATTGGGGGGGAAAAAAGCTTTGGTTAAACTCTGCACTCCATGGTCTTTTCTTCTTTTTTTCTTGCTTTGAGTTAATGACATTCAAAGTTTGAAAATTATAGCATTGAACAAATCATGCTCACTTTTTAATAGCAATATTTTTAAAGTTTTTGTATGATCAAGAAGCTGAAAATACATAATCAGTTTTGCTTTTTCTTCCCTTGCTGGTGGTCTGACTAATAAAACGCCCTTGATGATGAACTGCAAATGCTTCAGGGGAACATAGAAAAAGTATTTGAAAAAAATGTTCTAACTTACCTTTGCCTTCTTAAAATCTCAAAACCACTCCTGTTAATGGAGCATTTTGTAGACTCTCTATCCTTTCCTACCAAAGCTTGCGCTTGTGGTCTAACTTACTTCACAGTGACCCTTTTCAAATGCTCAAATAAAACATGTAACTTTATTTGCAGTTCCTGAGGCAACCACTGTAAATGGCAGCAACACAAAGAATTGCTGTAAGTTTACTGTTATGTCACTATGGTGTCCATATATAAAAGCAAACTACTGTTCTCTCTGGAGCTGTAATAAATACATTTAAAGGTACCCAGTTGCTAAGGGAGCTGATCATGTTCAAGAAAGAACTCAAAAACATATTTTCCTGGTGACAGAGAAGGGATCCTGGCAGCACTGAGTGTCCCAGCCTGGCATCCCATAGCTCACCCTGCCACCACTGCTCCTGCACCAGTCCAAAGAAAGAGAAAAAGTGTGCTCCATTCCTTGGGACTGCACCTCAAATCAAAAGGCTAAAGGCAGGCTTTGTGATGGGAGACTAGAAAAGTCCTTGTGCACTCTCACAGCTCCTAGGGAATTATGAACTCTGATGGCTCCCACTCTCCCTGTTCAGTGTGTAGCTGAGCAACAGGACCCCAGATTTTTGGGTCTGTCATAGCAAAGCTCCCAGCTTATCACATGTATTCTTGAATATGTGTGCTCTCAGGCAAGGTGTCAGGATCAGCAAGAAAATCTAAGAGTGCTATTTAAAACTTAGCTGCTGCAAGGACTCCTGCCTTGCTAGATCTTCTCCAAAAGAACCCACAAAATATTGGCTTTGATTTCAACACTTTGATTGGTTTAGATGTATAAATGGAGTAGCAAGAATCTCTGCTCAGGAAAATAAAGAATCCCTACATGACACCAAGTATGTCAGATCTGACTATAAAATACATCCCATTCTCCTTCATAGCATTTGGTCTTCAGAGATGAGCTAAGGTGCAGAGCCAGAACTATCTCTGCTCTTGCAATAATTCAGAGTCCTGCAAATTGGCGTTAGTTTGAAGAATCTGCAGTTTCCTTTTGCCTTTTTACATTTCTTTCACAGCAATCTTCCAGTGGAGCAGTTTGTGAGAGATCTCCTCATTCACCAAGAAAGTAAGAAATGCTTCTGAATGATAAAGAACACAATGCACATTTGTATAAAACCCTTTTAGAACCTCAGCAGCCTTTCCAACAACATTGCACCAGCTGTTTCTGGTCTATTTGGAAAACACAAGCAGTATTTACTCTTTCACATCATCCCAATTTTCTTTCAAAACCCAGCAGAAGGAAGAACATACAGACACCTCCATCACCATGGTTACACTTCTGACTCACCTGTCAGAAAGGACATAACTCTGCCCTGTTTGCTCAGCCAGATCCCCAGCCTCAGAGGAGAGGCTGCTGGGCACTTGGTGGACTCTGTCAGCTGTGGAAGGCCATGTGAAATGAGCAGAGTTGTTTCCATCTGGGTTGGCCCAAAGTGAGGAGCAACTCTTTTAATTTTAGTGAGGCTACAACACTTTCACCAAGAACTGAAGTATTCAGGGCACAAAAAAGGTGAATATTTATCACCTATGAAGTCAGAAAATTTTATTTTGTGAAGCCTTTTAGTGTTTCTTAAAATGTCCAGGTTCAGCAAGTGTGGTGAAATAAGACCCTGTGTTAAATAACCATACGTAGAAAAAATATAGAAACATTAACGTTTTAATTACAATTCTTGTTATTGCTTTTTTTTTTTATTCTGACAAGAATTGAGATGTAAAAGAAATTTAGTTTGTGCTTTGTGAACCATTTGATAAGATTTATCTCATAGCCAAAAGTGTTTGCTAAGGGACACAATATTTTAGTTGAGCTACCCCAAACTTGATGGCATTACCAGTGAGTAATCCAAGAGCAAGGGGCAGCACAAAGAAGGAGCAAATCCAAGATGCAGAAAAGGGTATAAAGAATGAGATTAATCTATCTGGGAGAATTCAGAGCAGAATATGCAAGTGGGAAACAACAGATATAGGCAGGTGTGAGGTGATGAACACAACGTTCTGCAGACCAAATCAGAACCTCTGAATGTTGTGACATAATGTTAAGCCAATGAAAGGAGATCATGTGAGAAGGGCAATTCTATTAAAAGAGAAAGATAAAATACAAACCTGAAATATTTAAAGTGCTGTACTGGTAATTCAGAAATTTATCAGTTTACATTTTCCAAAATATTACCAGATTCTGTGTTGGGGAAAGAACTAAATGCTAAAATGAGAGAGAAAAAGGGGTTGTATTTAGGACAGATTTACAGAAGGCCCATTACAGGGATGAGTGTAGTTACAAGAGGCAAAGAGTCCCCCAGAAACCAGATAATAATAATTTTACTATGGTCTTTTCAGTGTATAACTGAACATCTTGAGGCACCTTGCTGAATTTCTGAGAATTGGAAAGAAATTTCCAGTAATTTTTAAAAAACTCTATCCCAACATATTTTTCAATGACATTATGGGCTTAAAATCTTGAGGTAGAAATTTTTCTCATTCAGTGTAGTCCTAATCTCTCAACAAACTAAAACATTAACATCCAGTTATAACAAGTTAATCACTGCAGAACTGATGTAAAACAACTTTTTCTAACCATTGCAGAGGTCATGAAATTTTGATATTGCAGATACTCAAACGTGAAACCTCTTAAATTGAAGACCAAATTTCATCTAGACAAGCCAATATTAGGCACTCCTCAAATGTGTCAATAGATTTATGCTAAAAACACCTGAACTGGAAAGCAATTTTCACTTTTGATGTGCATTGTAAGTTTGCTTACACTCAAACCCCCACCTTTAACATTTGAATTCTTCTTACTTTTTCTTATACTTTTAAGAACTTCAGAATATTTTGCACATAAGAATGAATTTTCATAATATTTCATGGAGTTATCAGCTCACTGAGGCATCAGCTACCCATGTTCTTCTTTCCAGGAGCTATTTTTCTGTTAAGACAATGTTGAATGGTTGACCTACCCAAATACTGGTGAAATCTCAGTAAAACACCAGGTAGTTCCCTTTGTATCTGTCCAGTCCTCCAAGTTTGACAAGTTTTTTCATGTGTTTAATAATCCCCACCCCTTGCAGGAATTGAGACTGACCAGAGAGAACAATATTTGCATTAAAATTGTAAGTGAAATTTTTAACATGTTCTTGAAAGCTGCTAAGTGTTCCTTTCAAGTGGAAAAACCACCATCGAAAATTATGGGCAATAATCAGTTCCTCTGAGAGTTGTTTGTTTAACTTTGGTTTACTTTTAACAGGTGTTTCCATAAGCAGGGGAGACTTTATTCCCTTTTTTATTTATTATTCCCAGATTTAATATTCTTGATTTCTTCAGACCAAATTGTGTGGTGCACTGACTGACCTGGCACTCAGAAAGGCTTTGCTTTCTCTCGATCTGTGGCAAATGTTCTTCTCTACTTCCTCACCAACTTTTGATTGATAGGTTGCTAGCAAACATTCATTTTTTATTATTGCACTGTTGAAATAATGGGTTGGACTGCTGTCCTTGAAGAGTTCTGAGTAAAAATTTCAGTAACATCAATATTCACCAAATTCAACACAGAAAACAAGGGAGAAAAGACCACTATGCTCAAATCACTTCTGGCAGAAAACTCCAAGTTTCTAATGGAAAATTACCATTGCTAGGGTAAATATTGTGGCTGCATTTAAACACCAGCACAAAATTGCACCTGCAAAAGTAGAGAACAAGGCTGCAAACCAGGTGAAGTTATTTCATTTGGTATACAGCTGCTGACAACACAGCTGCACTTCTGTTCCTGAAGGGGCCTCACTATAAAGCTAGCCCAATGTTTCACTTACACTGATACACTTATCCCCAGACTCTTGAAATTACTTGGTGTAAATGTCCTAAGGCAGCAATGAGGAATGAAGGGAATGAGGCCTTTCTCTAAAGAGGGTCTCAACTGAATATAGCAGCAGATAAAATGTTATCTTACAGAGGTAGTGGCCTCCATAAAATATGGTGATGAATGACTGACACCTCCAGCACCACCTATTTGTAGCAGATAAAATTAGAAAGTAACATCAGAGTGATCCTGGTACACTATGCTTGCTTTCTCAAGTGTGGGTGTTCCTGATTCTCTTGTTTATACACATAATGTTTAGGAAAGCTGTGTCTTCCCAAGGGTCCCATTTCAGTAACAGGGGTCAATGGTGATTGAAATCAATGGGATTTCAAAACATGCCTAAAGATAAACACATGCTTTGGTACATTGCACAATCAGAGCCAGAATGTATAGCTCTGTTCAGCACTTCTAATCAATAAGCTCTCATGTCTTTGAGACATACAATTTCTGATTATGCTCCTTATCTGCTCTCTGCCTTAGGAGTCCATAGAATTCATTATATTTTTCCTTTTATTTTTATAAGTAGATTTTTAGTTAAATGCCTGATCTGCTGATCTGAGGAAATATTCTGAGATAGTTAATAGCATAAATTGAATACCCACTCTATTTTATTTACAGCTCACATTTGGCTTTTTAAAGCCCTCATTTCCAGAGTGTCTCACGTTTTCTGCTCCATGAATTCTTAATGAGTTCCAGTTGAAAGTGTTATAGATCCACATTAGGATCATAAACCCACCCTGAAAGGTACTGTGTGGCTTCCCTGGAACCTCCACTCCACCTGGCTACCCTGGCCTCCCCCTGTTTTGCTAAATGTTGGCAATCTCATCAGAAGTCAAGCCAACCCACCAGGTTTAAAAACCCTTTTAAGCCTCTTTATAGTAACAGAAACATTTGTGATTGATCTGTGATGGCTTTGTACAGTGCAGAACACCTGCGGCTCAGAGCAAATGCCCCGCGTGAGCCTGGCCTGCTCTGGCATGGAGGAACAGCACTGCACAGCTCCATGGCCACAGCCAGGCCCTGGCTTCACCTTCACACTGCCACCTGCACCCCTAACTCTGCTCTGTGGAAAGGCCTAAGAGCCCAATAAATCACTGTGTCTGTGTCAGTAAAACTCATTCACTCTACTGACTAGAAGTCAAAGTCGTGGATGCCCCCAGTGCACTGCTCAGTGCAGCACAGAGTTATCCTTATTTCTGCTCTGTGCCTGGAGATGTGAGAGTTTGGCTAACCTGAAACACAGGGCTAGATCCGGGCTTCCATCTGCACTTGTAGAAATATCCACTCTAACAACCTGAAGCACCTATGACTTTTGGCATTACTCTAAAAAGAGATGTTTGCAAGCATGCAGATGCAATGAATTTGGTGAGAAGTATACGTTCCAAAAACTTTTGAAGCCTTTTAAGAAATGTCACTACAAGAGATGTTATCTAGTGCTTTGTGTTTCTCTGTTGTCTTTGAGAAGTTCACCTTCAGCATTTTATCCCTACTTGAATCTATTCCTTTAGAAGAACTCCGGTCAACCAAAATGTGAATTTATTAAAGCATTAGCTCAGAAACCGCTCTGAGGGAGATAAGGGGAGAGAGCCAAGACATGAAGAAAAGTAACCTGTGCTGAAAGATGTAAACCCACAATTACATGAGGAAATCCACTCTGGTATCCTACAGCCAATAAAGGTAATTTAGTACAAAGGACAGGCAAGGAAGCCACATCAGCATTTGTGAAGAGCAACAGCTCACACAGGAGGGAGGCTGGAGAGCAGGAGTTGCACAGTGCTGACATGGATTTCGGAATTTGTGCTGACTGTTTTAATGAGCACAGCTAACAAGGTCCTCTGACACGTTTCTCTAAATCAGGGGAATTTATGTTTTTTAATTCATTTTATTTCCTGGGAATACTATGGAGTCCACTGAATCATGAGCATGCATAAGACATTTTGAGATTCTCTGAGCACAGAAGTGCAAAATGCATTCATGGTAAAGGCTACAAGCACTCTGTTGGATTCTGAGACATTAGAATCTGGTGGTACTCCAGCCACATAAAAGAAGGGCAAAAAAAGGGTTGTTTTGTTTTATGTTCTGCTGAAAAGCATGACACTGGTTATCCTGGGGAGAGCAAATGTACATCACATAGGAAGGCAATAAAGAATTTCAGCTGATTTTCAGTGTTTCCTTCACATTCCCTCCTCAGCTTGTGGGAGTCAAACGTTCTCAAACTGATAACAGCTCAACCCGAAAATTAATTTTCATTACAAACTGAGTCTGCTTAAAAGATTATCTTTTTAGTGAGAAACAGCTATTAAATGCCAACTGTATTTGACCTCTTGAATTCTCAGTTCACCAACACAAGATTAATAATAAATAATAATGTAGTTCCTAAAGTACTCTTAAACTGACACTAAAATGTTTTGATGAGCCTTCACTGGCTTGAAACTACTTTTGAACAGAAAATACTGAGCAGCTTAAAATAAAATGGAAAATTAATAAAGTATCAGGCTACATTTTCTTGTATTTATCATGGTGAAAATATAGATTTGAGTTTGTTATCCACTTTTATGTAAATCTACAATCCTTTTTTTCCCCTGATATTTTTCTTGGAAGAAAAGATATGTTGCAGTTTTGCCAGTTTATCTAAGCAAATTCTCACCAAATCGAATTTAAGGATGTCAAAAAATAAGGTTAGGCCTATATTTTTCCAGGCGCTCTAGAAAGAGTTTGATGTCTCCTGTGACTTGCAGAAGTAAATGGCTTCCAGGAAATAGGGTGGTCTGCTCAGTGCTGGGCCTCTGTGCTCTGCTGCCAGAGGGTGTGACAAGCTCTGGAGCGACCATGACTTCCACTGGAAAAAAATTTTTAGGATTATGCCTTTGGAATTTTCAGAGACTATCCAGCAAAATGTGCATCCAAACTTTCCCATTTCCAAACTGCAAGATGGCCCTGAGCTCGTCTGTAAGGAGATAAACGGTTGATATTGTTCAATTTCTCTCCAGGTTTATCAGCTGCCAGAAGTGCTCCAGATCACACAGGTTTTGATTCAGAGGTGTTGACCTTTTGATTTTTTGATTGGAGGTCTATGGTTATGCCCTTTACACACTCAGGGTCGAAATGCCTCTTCGCATAAACAGACACAGGGTAAGACCCAGAAACTTACCCAGAAACCTGTCCAGAAACTTGTCCAGAAACTCATCCAGAAACTCTTATGAAATTTTCAAAACAAAGCTCAAAGGTTGTGTTTGGAAACTGCTTAAGATAAAGGTTCCTCTTTGGAGGAGCTCCACCTCTACATTTCCTTCTGACAAATGTAATTGCTGATTAAACCCTATTTACTCACACACACACACACACACACACACACACACACACAAAAAAAAAAAAAAAAAAACAAACACAAAAACAAAAAAAAAAAAAAAAAAAAAAAAAAAAAAAAAAAAAAAAAAAAAAAAAAAAAAAAAAAAAAAAAAAAAAAAAAAAAAAAAAAAAAAAAAAAAGAAAATTTTCAGCCAGCTCTAACTGAAAACACAAGCAGCAATCTGACCCAGAGAGGAGCACTTCTTCCAGCTGAGCCAGGAGGAGGTGATTTGGTGATTTTAGCTACACCATTGAGACAAGGCTCATAACACTCAGTCCTCCTGCTTGTGTGCGCTACAGCAAATGCTGCAAATGCATCTCCATACTGTTCAGTGAGACCTCAAAATCTCCTGCATCTGAGCTATTTCAAGGAATGTGTACACATGCTTATATAAATAAAGGGGTGCTTTTGAAAGTATACCTTTGTGCCAAGCTTTTACCAATTTTTTTTAATGCAGTTGCTATGGAATCTCTGCAGAATTGTACACCATGGTGTTCAGGTCACTGGAGCTGCTGCCCCACATGGGTCTGTCATCTCAAAGAGCTATTGTATTTACTTGACATCTGTGAATGGCAGAGAGAAATGAGATGAAGATAGATTTATTTCACTCTGATTTTTTTCTCATATTTTCTTCCTGAAGTAGTACCTAAACAGCAGAACTCTGACTGGAAGGGAACGCAATATCAAAAACCAAAAATGCAGAAATTGAAAAGGTAAGCCCGTGGTTCTTTATGCTGAGTTCTGGTTCAGTTTAGGAAACAACCTGGAATAGACCAAATAGCAATCATTAGCGGTACATCTCTCCTAATAACCCTAATTATGAAGCAAAATCTAAAGCCCACCCAAACAGGAAGATAATTTGGATCAGAGTCCAAATTTCAGAATGTGGTTCCTTCCAGTGATGCAGTAGTATTCAGTAGAAACTCATCCTTCAGGATGAATAAAAATGTCTCAAACATCTGGCTGATACTGAAGACCATGAATTAAGAATCTTGGTAAACTCCAGTTTGCCAATATTAAAACCAGGAAATATATCTCCCTCTGTTTATCCCACATCATGCCATTGCATCCCAAGAAATCAAGACCAGGAAAGAGGATGGAAATGGATGGTTCTGCATCCTTCCTCCTTGTTTCAAAGGCTCCGAAAAGCTCATAACTCAACCAAATTTGTCTCTAGCTGAAATTACTAGCTATCTTTCCATATTTAAAGAGTTTATACTTGTTTCTTTCATATAGTTCCTCTGAGGATCTGCCAAGTTCCTAAGTTCTTTGACCTTAGATGTCTTTTTCTCCATCTGTAATTCTGAATGTGTTTATGTTACAAGTGAAACCAAATTCTTAATTGATCTAAGGAAAGTCAACCTTTTAGATTAAACAAATGCTCAGATGTGCATATAAGAATAGTGGTAGATATGAATCAAAAACATGAGCATCAACCATCAAATGCAGATCAGATATCAGCATAGGTGATGTATAGTGAATCCATGCTATGCTCCTAACTAAGACCATAAGAAACAGTAAAACCACACAGTACAAACACAGAAACTTAAATCATGCTCCTCGAAAAGTTTGCTAAGGTCCATGAATCTTTTGAACCAACCTGAGCCTATTTTGAAATGAACACAGAACATGATTTTGTATTGAAACCATGTGGGACTCAGAGATTTTTGTTATTTGGGGTTTATTTGGACTTGAAACTTGAAGCTGAATATAAGGAGTGGAACACAAAAGTCATTCAGCTGAAAAAAATCTTTTTGATATGACCAATGAAAAATCACAGATTTTTATTTTGTTTTGAAGTGAAGTGATCAGAGCATGTAAGCCATTAGACTCTGAATCACAAGGCATAATTACACACGTTTTTGGAGAGTAATCTGAGGGAAGGCACAGCAGGGAAACATAAGTAGCTGAGAAATACCCATGAGGAGACTCCTTCTCTACCACTGAAGGACATACGTCTTCCTGTTATCTTATGGATATAATCAAGGCAGTCAAGAGTCTGAAAGTCCAAATTCTGTACTGCTATCATCAGAGACAATTACAAGCTGTCATTTGGGATAGAGAAACAGAAGAACTAAAAGTTTTCTGAAGGGCTGAGCACTCAGAGTATCCAAAAAGTAGGAGTCATCAATGTCCATAAATCTGTAGCAATGATTGTACCAAATTATAGAAGGTACATCCAAAAGAAGATGGCTTTGTGCAGTTGGAGGGTCCTAAAATTTAGCCCAGAAGTCTTGACTCTGCTAGAAATGAGCTTTGTTTGTTTCCACATTCTTCATCTACAAAATAGCTTTCATGATGTAAAGAAGATATTTTTAAAGCATTTTAAGAACCTCACCAAAAAGCACAGAATAAAAGTTAGCATATAAGACAGTAAAAACCTAAAACATGCAATTCACAGTTTCTGAGGTAAATGTTCACTTTGATGTTCTCTTTTGAAAAAGAGAAGGGAAAAGAACTCAGAGGAAAATGGGGGGTTTTGTCCTTCTTAATAGCCATGTGAGAACATTGGTTCTTTTTTTTTTTTTTTTTTAAGTAAATGAACAATCCATAAACCAAATAGCATCTTCTGAAGTAGCTTTATTTCTCAAGCAAAATTAGTAGATGAACAAGGAGATGACTGAACAAGATTTGGAATGTAAAACTATTTCCAGCAGAAATTATGTTTTTTCACCAGCTCCTACATTAAACAAGGAGAACTTTAAATACTCTGCACATTTTACAACATGGAGAAGCAACAGAGAAGGCAAGGCCACAATAAAGACCACTAAATTTTCTGTAGCATGAAACTCCTAAAGTGAAAGCTCTGGGGAACAGTTCAGTTCATTGCCATGAAAGCAAACACATGAGAGAAAACTATTTGGATCCTTTTCCTACCACACACAGCTAAAGACACATGAACATGGGAAAGGGTTTGATAGACTTTTAAAAACTCTTAATGACATTATTCTAGTGTTTGCAAAAGGTACTGGACTAAGACATCTCTGGAGATGGTAATGACCCTGCCAGGCCAATTTTCTCACGTTGTCACCTGGGTAGTTTGCAGATCTGCCTAGATAGCAGAAGTAAACAAAATCGATTACATTCATTCCATAAAAACATTGAAAGGGAAACCAGGTGACCTATGTTCCCCTTCACATCTCAGTCTCTGCAGAGCTTGAAACAGGCTCGGATAAAAGGGTGTCCTTGCCTCCCACAACATTTATTTTTTTTTTACATATCAGTTTCTGGATCCAAAGTTCTGAAACAATTGATGCGTTCAGATCACCAGCTCTGGTCCACCTCTTTACACAGTGGTCTTTCTTGCTCAAAAAGATGAAAAGAAAGAGCTCGCCAATAAAAAATGATCAAAACTGGTGAAAAACACTTGTTTCTGATATAATTTGTGAGGGGATTTCATCAATCTCTCATCATAACTAATAGAGATAAGAAGTTAGATAGACTTTGTGTATTTGAATATAAGTAACCAAATAGAAGTAATTAATAGAGATGACAAGGTTAATTCTTACTGGATGGAATCCGGCTCCATGCTGAGTGGATACAATAAAATCAGAAGGAATTACTTTGTATTTATAGCTATGCAGCTCTTAACATATGATGTGATCAAGGAGCTTTTCAATCCAGAAAGTGACTACTAGGACAGAAGAGTTGTGTTTTTCCTGAGGATGGTGACCTGCAGGGAATTTGGGGTTCCTTTATCCCACCGTGACCTTCTGCCTAACCTGGCTCTGCTTGACAAGCAGATAAGAGTGAGAGGATCCCACATAACAATGATGTTGTGACTCAACCCTTCCAGTTATCCAAGTGCATTATCATCAATCCTATGTGTATAAACATCTGAAGTGAGTGCTCAGAGGATATGATATCTGATTAGCATTACCAGATGTGTAAGGAACTGAGGAAGTAACAACATCAATTTTCACTTCCATTACCCTGCTGATCTGTCTCCTGGGCCACTTTCTTATTCTTTCCAGTAGTTTCCTTCCTCTTCTTTTCACATCCTTTTTCTCCCTCCTTCCTTAACCAAATGGAATGGCTATATAGCTAAACAATGCCTAAGGGGCAGGATGGAGCAAGCAGCCAGCAGTGGAAGATATAAAGGAAAATTAAAAGATAATCCTATTCACTGATTACTACTTAGCGAGCTGTTCTCAGAATCCAGAAGACAAATTAAAAGTGTCAGTTTAGGAACCTCATTATTAAAGTCAGTCTGATGAAGGTTTGATTATTTTTTTTTTGCATTTCGTGTTACCAATACTGTCAGTAGAACAGTAACAGTTCCCAGCTGTTGCTGACACCCAGCTTCCCAAAATTGAGGGTGAGTTTGGGGTAGGGAGATGTTGTCTCTCCTGTTTGGTTGTGGGTTTTTTCTTTTTTCTTTTTTCTTTTGTTTTGTTTTGGGGTTTTGGTTATTTGTTTGTTTGTTTTTAATAATAACTTCCCGTTCTTACAAACAAGACCAAGAAAACAGGCACGAGTCTTCTCTCATATGTAGTGTGCATAGAATAGTTCAGGACAGTGACTGTTTTGCTGAACAACAAAAGTACTAAGAAACTGGACAAAGAGCACAGAAGGATTGAAAAAAGCCTCTGATTCAAAACAAATATTTTTATTTGAATTTTCAAATGAATGTATTTTTACTGCATTCCTTCCCTTCTGGGTTCACTTTCCATAAACATGCTAGTGAATGAACTTTATAAACAGGAATACTTGCTAAAAGCTAATTTTAGGGAATGGGTTTTCAACCACTCTCCAAAAACAAATTCCAAACTGAACTTTAATACAAATTTTACACTTAGTGATACAATTTGGGCACACTTGGCCCACCTAAATCAAGCTACTGTTGATCCAGCTACAGCAAGTGCCTTCCCCAGCCTCCTCCCCATCCCTGCTCCTGTCTCTGTGTCTGCTAAAGGAAACTCTCCTGAGCTCCAAGTCCTGCCAGGTTCAGCTCTGCCTCCCTTTGCTTCCTAGCTCAGCTCTATGACATGGTTAAAAAATAACCATGTAAATAATGTAAAAAATAACATAAAACTTATCACTTATTGGTTTTTAATTTTTTTTTTAACTGCAATGCATAGGAAGAAGCAGAGACTAAAGAAATTCCTAATTAATTATTTGACAAAGAGGATCAGAGAGAACACTAACTTCTGGCAAAGGTGAACAGATAAGCAGTCAGGAATGGCTTGAAAGTGGTAATACATAGCACTGGTCAGCAATGTTTCCTTGGTGATATTTTGATTTCATGCTTTGAAACATGAACTTCTTAGTGAGTTTTTAAAGCCATTTCTTTGGCGAACAGAGTGTAAAACAGCTAAAAAATTCTGTGCAAATCTGTGCAAAAAAGAGTTTTTCCTTAATGGGTTGTTTTTCAAAGACATTTTAAAGGGTCATCCTGCAAAGAAATACATGAAGAACATGATTACCAGGGTAAATATGTGAACTTAAAGGTATGAATACCAGTGAAAAAATCACTATTAATTAGGTGTCTAGCTCTAAAGGAAGGCTGCTTCAATCACCTCTCATGGGTTGCTACATCAACTGCTCTCTTCTTCCACAAGAAGTAGATAAATGGGAAATTGGTGGAATGTACACACACCTTAGTGTCCCAGAGAGTCAAGAAGCAACACATCTACTGTCCCACCTCAGCCGCATCTACTGTAAGCCTAAAAAATAATCTAAAATAAGGTATAGAGACACTGAGGAATATAAAAAATATGAAAGTAATCCAAGAAGTTTGCAATGAAACCACAATTGTGAGAAACTCAGTCAAAGGAAGTAAAATCCCAGCTCTGCTCCTAACTCACTGTGTGGTCTTGGGCAAAGCCACAAAGGGCCATACTTTGAACATCTTACTCACACTAGTAACCAGCTCCTTACAAAGCATTTTTGCTTAACATCACAGTCCACAAAACTTGCACTTGAGCTATGGAAACAGCATGAACATGGATCTACTTACATGAGTCTAAGTATTGCAGTCTGCTCCTGAGGTTTTTTTGCCTCCATTTATCCATAAAAAAACATAGAAAAGTTCCTACCACTTTGAGAGTGGTGTTGCTGGGATTCAGTCTAATTAATAAACATTTGTACAGCTCTTGGAAAATGTAAAGTGCAAAGTAAGTGCTATGCAGCTGGAACACATGTAGTTTAAACCTACTCTCCCAGCTTTGAATCTGCAGACTTAAGTAGCTGCACCGTGTCTGAAAGGAGAATAAAGGATTGTCAGGATCTCCTCTCAGTGGGACTGAAGACTCTGTAGAAAAACACAGCACATGCTATTTTTACCTGTGTTTCTGTGTCCCTGTCATGTTATCAAGAGAGTGGCCTGTCACAAGCCACAGACACTGACTGCTGAGAAATCCCAGGGATAGCTTCACACCACATCCCCTTTATTACCTAGTGTGGGTCCAGCAGCAGTATATTTCACATATCCCAAATCTTTTCCATATATTTGGCACTGCCATACCTTAGTCCCCTAGATTTTGCTCCACCTTTCTTGTTTTCCTAATACAATTAATGCTACCCAGCTGTTTGCAGTCAGCTTTAAAAACTATAACTGAATTAACATTCCTGCTGAAGGCCTATTCCCTGAGCATATATTCCCTACACTACTGATGTTCTCCATACATTTCTTGACATTCAAGTATGGCTTCACTTTTATTTGCACAGTCTTACGTTTCAAAAAATAACAGTCATTTGAAAAAAGAAGAGATGGGCCTGGAGAAAAATTGGATCCAAATAGTCCCTGGATACTGGAGAAATTTACATCCAGGCTGGATTAAAAATATGCAAGTAAACCTCGTCATCCATCAGATTCCCCATCCTTCTGTCAAACTGTGAGTTCTTGCAACATATATTCCCTAGTAATGGCAAGGCAAGACCTTCCCCAATAATAAATTAGGAGCATAAGTTCAATGACAATTGTTTAATACAACAGTTACATATTTAAAGGACAAGGCTGAAGTCCTGTCTCGCACAGGTTGAACCCAGCAACATATTGAGGCACCTTTAGAGGAATTCTGGTTATCATTCTTACTGTAAAAACCAGATTGGAGAGAGCCCCTGAAGTTACCTGTGCAAGCTGCAGAGCTCCTGCACCAGAATCATGGTGTCCTGGGGTTTTCAGTGTGCAGACTCACAGCCATCCCATGCAGTACCTGTGCTGTGGCTCTATCCCCAGAAACAGACCCTCTGGAGCCTGTAGGATCTTTCACCCAGGTTTATGATAAGGCTTCTCTAAGGTGGGATGTTAGCTTGGTTCACATCTTCCAGGATTGGATTCTAAAGTAAAGACAAGTTTTGGTAAAACCAGGTGTAAGAACATATGATTTTCTTGGTAAGTGGTAATTTCAACAATCTCACAATGCTTATTATGGATTTCTAAATCTGCAAAAATACATCCTCTTTTTATTATTCAACCCCCATGCAGCCCTTCTACCACTGTAAATATCTGTCTTGTTTAAGTGGGGCTTACACAGATGATTATTCAATAGGATTACTCACCCCTTCTGTGCCTGACTTATGTGAATTTCATCCTCTTCCCTGTTCACTATAATTTGTAGAAGACAAATTTCCTTTCCTACTCTGTGTTTAGAACCTGAGTCAATGGTGAGCATGTTTCCCACCTCCTGCTGCGAGATAAGTTGGACCTTGCACTCCTGGGAAGGTCTGAACCCCTCTTCCAGAAACAACAGCTTAATGAAGGGGCAGGCAGAAGGGAAATAAAAATGCATGGACACAAAACAAACCAGTTCCCAGCAAGCTCCTGGTGACAGGCTGCACACTGGGCCCCAGATCAGCAGGATATCCAAGCACAGGCTAATGAATGATTTCCCTGATGGACAGAGGAGTCCGTGTGTGCTGAGAGTTCACTGTGTGCTGGAAGCATTTGTCCAGTCAGTTTTCAAAGGCTTCCTCTGTCATCTGCAGCACTGAGGGTCAGATTATTAATTTAATGGAGTGGTTGTGCAAGGATGTGGAAAAAATCAGCTTCCACCTTGGCCAGAGGAGGAACGCCTGCAGCAGCCGCACACATTTTTTCATGCTGTCAGTGCCTGAGGGAAACAGAATTGTGATCCCACTGCTTCTCACTCCTGGCATGATCCTTCCTCTTCTTTTTGCCAGTAGGAAAACACTGATTGCAGCAGGCCTCTTGTTTATCCATTGTTGATCCCAGCACAGCCTGCTCTCACCAGGTGTCAGTGGATCCAGCACATGCATCAGGAGTGCACAGCATTAAATGTGCATATATGTAATTCCACGTTTTGTTTTAATGTCTTTAGGCAAAAGAAGGGGTGGATAATTGTATAGTAGGAGGGGGGATCAGGCAGGCAGTTAAAATGAACTTCATAGGAGGGACAAACTTGGAAAGCAGTGGCACTGAAAGAGACTTAATGGACATTAAATTAGATATGAAATTTCCATCTGGTAAAATGGCAAAAAGCCTCATGTAAGTATGGGATGCATTTACAGACAATTCATGTCACTAGCCAAAAAAAATGAAACTTTCTTACTTTAAATGGCAAAGTACCAACAATGGTATAACACCTAGAATGCTTCAAACAGCAATTGACTCTGTTGGCTTAAAAAATTCAGAGAAAATTAACAGAAATTAAGAAAAGCCGGAAGAATTAGTCTATAAAAACTGCTACTGACTCTTCATGTGTGTCAGAGAAGCACACAGTCAATCCACACAGCCAGAGCACATCCCTGAGTGTCCAACTTAATGCAGGCTGCCTTTACACTGCATGAACCAGGCCCACCAGTCCCAAAGAGAAATTAATCCCAAAGTGTCAAGTTCCCCACTGCAAAGCTGAGGAGGAGCAGACCTTGGTGAAAAATGATGGCTTTTCAGCAGAAAATATTGAGAAAACAGAGCTTTTTTCCTAAATGTGTTTCCAAGAAACAGTGTTCTGATCTCTGTGTAGAGAAGAGGAATCCAAAGATTTGCTCTGAAGACAGAGTGCTGAATTCATTGGCCACAAACATCTGATGAGTGCAACTTTAATTACAGCTTTTCAAAATAAAAAGAAGTGCCTGAAAATTCCTGGAAAATACCCTATTCTTTTCTCTTTTATCACTTTTAAACATAGCCATACCTCAGTTTCTTTCTGTTTGCCCCTATCACAGTATCACGTCCCTGCACTTCTTTCCTGTTCATTTTGTAGACAATGAAATGGGAACACAGAGTGATCCACTGCAGGGGGTCCAAAATTTCCAATTCTTCTTTGTCATGAATCCTGTCCTAAAGGTCAGATTGGCACAGATAGTTTGGTATATTCCAGTATTAGCATAAGATGGGTGGTAATTAGTGTTCTGTTTGAAGGATGCCTTCTATGTCCTGGCCCCTTTCCTTGTGTCTATCCCTTTGGCAAAGCATAGTGGCACAGGAATATTTTCAATACTGTCTATTCCAGCTTAGGAGGACTCTAACAGAAACATGAGATAAATGCATTTTTGCTATTTTTTATACTTTATGAAGATTGCTAAGTCATATAAGAACACAGTGCCAAAGATGCTTTGGAGGAAGGATATCTGACTTCAAACTATTTTTGTACTTAGTATTTTAAGCCAAAAGTGAGGGCTGTGGCACTCATTCTGATGAAATTTACACTTGACCCATTAATTATGCAAGTTATCACAGGATATGTTGCTCACTAATAGGAAATAATAAATAATCATATCAATGCAAAACTGCTTCCTGTACTGCTAATAAAACCAGAGAAACTCTTTCCAGCTAAAGGAAATGATCTTTTCAAAGAGCATTAACCTTTCTGGCCTAATTGATTAAATTATTAACTGAATGTGGTCAGGAAATGATGTCCCTGTCCTTGCAAGGAAATGTGCTGTAGAGATTATTCTGAGTTGAAGTTCTCACACTGTGGGTGACCAAATCTAATGAGCAGCATTTCCTCAGTCACCTGGCAGAGATTGGAAGGAGCCTGAAGAAATGCTGAATGAGTTTTGAGATTAAAATATGGAGAGAGAGGAAAAATACATTAAAAGTTCATGAATGGAAATCATCATGGGGTCAGCATGCAACATCTTTCAAATCCCTGAGAAAAATCAAAGCAATTTGAGGAGATAATTTAAAGAAACACTCTCTGGATCAAAATATGCTCTAGATGAAAGCATTGGTTGGTGTAGCAAAGAACAGAAATTGGCATAACTTTTCCTGCTCCAACAAAACTTCCAGAGGCTTGGAGTAGCTGAGCTGTCAAATTCCCTGGGGTTGTAGAGTGTGGAAATGGCCAAGAAGATCTGCCAAGGAATGAATCCATCACTATTGCCCATTCCCCATACTCCCTGTTCTCACATCACAAGTCACTGGAGAACGGCTTGCTGTACTTTCTATTTCAGCCAGTTCCCATGTGAGTGGATAAAATGATCTGGTTTTCCAGTCATGCTTCCAGGTTTCTGAGGAGTTGTACCAAAATCAGGATACTGTCCTGCAGAGTTTGGGAAGGAGGCTAGAAGGAAGAGAATAAAGTGTAAGCTCACGCCAACCAAAAACATGGGCCCCCAACTCATTATTTCCTATGTTCCTTCCTTCACGGTTCATCCAATCTGTCATCCCACTGGGTCATCCTGTGACATGTGTTTCACATCCCAGCCTTTCCAGCTCTAAACTATTTTTCACCCTTCTTCTATTTCTTTTCTACCTTGTCTTTCTTCCAGAAAATAGCCACCCGACATGGGGTGAGCAAATGCAATCACACTGAGTGTCCTCAGAAAAGCTTCCAGAGTTGGCTTCCAAACTCTGATCACCCTCCCATCTCAGAACTGATGTTGAAAGTCTTGCATAAATACACACCCTGTGTCTGTTCCCCTGTTCTGTTCTTCATCCTGGTGTGAATTAGGGAAAGTTCTACTAACATCAGCTGTGTTACTCTGGTAGAAAAATTACATGGGTGAGTGGAGAATCAGATCCATCCATTTTCTTCTTTTTAATTAAAATCATGTGATTTGTTTGCCTTCTTGAAATGAAACAGTTTTTCAAAGACTTGTTTGTTTGGCTTTTTCCCACTGGGTATCACATGGGTCTTCCATTAATAATAACAATAGCTACAAGAACAGACTAATTACAGCACACAGTGTCCTTAGGTTTTGGTTTTTTTTCAATTATTGCACTCAACATTCATTGTTGAGAGAAATATGGATAGCAGGAAAATAACTCAAAATATGGCTTCAAAAAGGCTGATTCAAGTTACTGCTCAGAAGATACTGCACCATATGGAAAATGTAACTGAGTAGCTGCCAAATTTGTTTAGTTTAAACAAGGATAGGTAAGATCTTATAATGCATGGGATAATTTTGGCACATAGTACAGCTCTCCCAGACCCATTGCATTACGGTTATCATCAAGTTAGTTCATCTAACAGCACAAAGTGGAACACCCTGAGGCTTGTTATCCCTGTTAATTACTCTTAAGTAAATAATACCTCTTTGGAGAATAGTGATTCATATGTTGCAACCTAAGATATGGTCAAGCTGCGAACTGGTCTTCCTGCAGGGATAGGTAAAGTCAGGGAGCAAAGATAAGGAAAAATTTTGTCAGACTATTATCACTACTTCACTTTTTAATTGCTTATAAAAGGGTTTTTTAAGCAGCAGAACAGCATAGAAGAACATAATCCTTTCTGTTTTCTTTCAGTACAGCCTCTAAACAGCTGTTCTGTTTCTCTCCCATCGTCACCTATTTAATTTTAAGATAAGGGATACTTAGGAATCATTTCCTCTGTGAAGCAGCTAGGAAAGGTTATATATTTCTAAAATGTCCTGTGCTATTTCCTTTAAAAAAAGGTTTCCCAAGGCATTTTCATAACCCTGATCACTCAGGGCAAAAGCTGAGCAAGACATTGAGGAATCTTGCAATGCAGAGATATATGTTCCCACTTTTCTTTCTGCTTTCCTTTCCCAGGACCCAACCCTCCTCAATATTCATAAGCTTCTGCATAACCACAGCTTGCCATAGGGCCAGGCGGAGCTGCTCCTGAATTGTCATGATTTTGGAGAGCTGGGCAGCCAGATGTCAGTCCCTTTCCTGTGATTTTAAATCTCTTCATTGGAATATGGAGCTGAGGTGTATCTCTGATACACTCCTTAATCTAGCAGCTATGTGGATAACTCTAATGCACCAAAAAGGATTGTCCACACCCCAGAGGGCAAAATTATGCAGAATGGGCAAGCTACCTTGGACTGAGGTGTGCACTGTGTGGTCAGGTAGAAGTCCTAGCTGAGGTCCTTGGTGGGCCCAGCAGTGCTCCCAAACAGCAGTTCAAGGTCTGGTGACCCATATGGGTCTATGACTAGAATTTTGTCCCTACAGGGCTTTATAGCAAGGCCTATTCCTTTTGTGGAGAAAAAGACAAGATTTCACTTCATTAAATGTTTAAGCCAGTGTTCCAAACTTCTCAGAAAGCAGAGTCAGTTCATTCACATGAAGATGGATGATGTGTGTAAGACAGGTACTTTGCATTGGACAGGTCAGGAAGCGCCAGTTTATGTGTTAGACAGATACATTGGAAGACTAATTTCTTAAGCCACTTGAGAGAAACACATCAAGCTCCAACAGTGACTGTATGCTTTTGTTCTATTCATGAGATACCGCAAGTAAAGACTGCTGGAGTAAACCTGTCTGTGGATTTGATTTTGTTTTCATTTGCTCTCTCATACATATTTTGCTGAGGCTGGGGAAAAGACTAACACATCACCTGAATTCCCTTCCCTAAATGTTTTGACCATGATGCCCACAGTTAGTTTTTGTCAAAGATTATGTCCAACAAGAAAGGTCAAATGTCCACCCTCAGTACCCCACTGATGTCCCTTAGGTCAGTGGAGCTGTGCCAGTTTACAGCAGCTGTCTGGGCTCTGGGTTTGTGATGGACCATGTGAATCTTTTGAGGTGTTTACAATTGGCTTGAACACCTTCATCTCCAACACATCAGTTAGAGAGCACTGATAATCTCTAGAAGCAGACCTAGAATGCTTTATTTCCTGAGGAATGGACACAGGGTAAGAGTGTGACTTAATTAAGGACTGGGAAATGTATGTAAACTGCTTTGGCAAATAATCAGTTCTTTGTAAGTAAATAATGCTGAGTGAAATTCTCATGTAGAATTATTCTTCAATAAGAAGCTTTCTTCTCCTACAGAAGTTTTCTGCTGATGTTGATATTCCCTTTCTTATCTTTTTACTTGCCATTATATAAATAGAGAAGTCCTATAAGTTTCTTTTTTTTTAATCCTGAACTGATTAAAAAACTCCTCCACCTTTCCTATGTTATGTAATTTAAGCATTTGCCAGGTCTAAATCAAGCTTGAAATGATTATAATCCTATTTACCCTGGAATAGGAGGGAATGGGAAGAAGAACCAAAATGTTGCTTTTATTTAGTGGGTGAAAATTTTTCTTACACCATAACGATTTTTTATAGTCCTTAGAAACAGATATTTAGCATAACTTTATATTCCAATACAGACCAGAAATGAAAGGTCTAGAAGGACTCTACAACACAGGTTTCTTTAGACATTGTTTGAAGATCTACAATAAAAGGGAAGTGTTTCACCTAAAGCAAAACAAAGCTTCACATGACCATTTTTTTCACAGTGTATCATAAAACCAAATCAGCTCCATGTTAAGTGCCATAAATGCATGTGAAGGATTATAGTGATATAAATTCATATGCACAGATGAGCACATGAAACACTGATTTTGCTGAACTTACAGAAAAATCTGTGTTTCTTTAATTCACTTTCATGTAAACAAAACAGAAAGTGCACACCCAGCTTTACTGCTTGACACCATCACCATGGTCAAATAAATTGTTTTAGTATCTTTGAGATAACTTTTCTTTGTGTTTTTCTGCCTCCTCACAAAGTTCTTCTTCTATCTTTTGGAACTGAATTTAAAAAAAAGGCCAAAATTTTTATAGAGACATGCAACATTTTACTTCCAAAAATATGTCATAAATAATTTACTGTCAGAGTATGAGCTTAAAAAAATAACAAAGAAATAAGTTTTTGAAGTTTTAAGTCTTACTTACCCTGGAAACTTGCTGGGTGGCAAATTCATTGAAAAGATGCCAAAATATAAGCTCAAGGTCTCAAATTTATTTAGTGCTATAGATGTTTTCCATTCCAGGAAGAAAAGCATCACTAAGTGGATATGCATAACAAACAGCAAGCCAAACTGTTCTGTGCTAATAGTCATTCCTATAATAATGGCTAGTTAACATCAAAATTCTGACTCAATTAAAATTTTTTTTTTTTTTTTTTTTAGATAACCTCAATTTTTTTCCAGACTTTGTTTACGGCAATCATGTTGTGGAATATGTAATTCAGATCAGAATTTCCACTGTAGACAAGCAGAAACACATGATGTAAATAAAAGGTGGGCAAACCCATTCAGACACAGGCAGGATGAACAAACCCAACCCTCGAACAAGAATTTACTCTAAGGTGCTCAAAACGTGCTTTCAGTTTTGGCATGTTTGTTCTGTCCTTTTCAATCAATTTTGTATTTTTTCATTCTGAATAGCCCAGGAAGTACAAGAGAATAAACATTGCTTTCTCAGGCTGTTTCTACTTTTTACTTTTCATGGCAAATACCATTGATTCTGCCAGCAGTGCCAGTCTCAGTCCAGCATTAATTTCTTCTCCCACCTGGCAACTTCGTTTCCATTATCCCTGATGCCATACATTCAGTCCTCAGATTTTGCTAATTCATATAATCTTGAGACTCATGAGTTTAGAAATTACATATATTCTCTTGGTTCCTCAAAAAATTTTGAGCATTTCTGCACAACTGAGCCCAAACCCCAAAGCATTCATACATGTTGATTAAAATGAGCAGGCTGTCCTCAACTCTGAAAGGTTTAAGAGGACTGATACAGTGCTCACTAGGTAAAAAGAACAACATAAGGAAAAGGAAATAAAAGAGTGGAAAGAATGTATATTATAAATAAACCAAGCCCTCTCCCCCCTTTCCTTGTCCCCAGAAACTGTGGTGTGAGTGGAGGGATAGCAGATATTTCCTGGACTGTATCTCACTGTACATTTTGCTCATAAACTCTTTCTTCCTTTTGCCCTAGGCATTTTAGTAAAATTCACCATTATTTGACGCATGAATTGAAAATTCAATTCTTACGTAATTATTTCCACAGCTCTTCTCCATCAACAGGAAGTCTTGTCGAAATCGAAACTTTGTGAAACTCTTTAAATACCTAAAATCAAAATCTCTCTTCCTATTTGAGAGAACTGCTCCAGAACCTGAAAAAGAAAAAAAGGGTCCAGAAATATTTAATCCTTTCTGCCATGTGAGAACCAGGTTGTAAGAAGCTACTTCTTGGTAGCAAATTCAGACAAACACTGAGTCAGTGGTCACTGAATTTAGGGAATGCTACTGGAATATTCAGCAATCACGGGAAGAAAATGCACAGAAAATGCCTTGGCTCAGGCTGTTGGTATCTCTTGCAGCTTGAATGAGGGACAGGTAAGTCCAAAAATACAATCTCCTCCCTCCTTAAATGAGCAGAACTGCACAGGCAGTAGTTTCTTCCCCTTTCAGAAAGAACCCTTTTCATCTGATTCCAGCTCAGTTGATCTGTGGGCCCAAAAAGACAGTGCAGAAATTATACCCCATGTGGGAAGATGAAACAGGTTAACTTTTTTCAAAGCACAGCACCCACAGTTAGTCAGGTCTGGTGACCGGGCACATGGGGGAGAACTATACTTGCAGTCAGGATGGAGCTTGAATATGGTACCTGAGAAATACAAATTTCTTGGTAGAAAATCAAAATCATCCTGCCTCAGGCTGCCAGCAAAATCACAACAGCAGACCAGTCATGCATTCAGGTGATGGAAGGAGAAGGAACGTCTCAGAATCAGAGATCTGTCAGAAATCTGGCCAAAAAAAGAGCCCAGTTTCCCACTTCTGCAATGCAGCAAGACATTTTTCACCCTTACCTCAATATTTTTGTGAAAATAAAGGTAATTTATATTTTGTGCCTAAGAGGGAAGCTTTCTTCTAAACAGAGGGACTGAGATTAAGCCCAGAAACAACATAATTGACTAGGCAGGTACTGGCTTGTCATTGGAAAGGAAATTCTGCGACTTTGAAAGGAACAATACTTCCAAACTCCCATGAAATACAAATTTTAAAAAATGTTTGAAGTCAGTAGCAACATCTTATCTAGATAAACGGAGTATGTATTTCAGTTAAGTATTGATCACTTTTAACTTTTTGATTTTTAATACAAAAAAGGGTCAACTTTAAAAATTAAGATATGTTTTGGATGTTACTGAAAGGCTTTGTTTTGTTTCTTTTTTCAAAACAGATATTTGTTAAGTAACATATTTAGTTTTAAATGAAAATTAAATTTCTGTTTGAAAATTGTTTTGGTAAAAACTCTTATTAATGTTAATTTCCATGAGTGGTATCTGTTATAGCTTGGTCAACAAGTTAATGTATTCAGCCCTACTATAGTTATTTGCTGCATTTTTGGACTTCAATAAATTACTATGTCTTACTCTATGTACTGGTTAGCATATTAATGTTATTTTAATTTAGACAGAGCAATACTTCATTCTTCCCTCAAAACTGAAAATTGAATTTTTTAAATCATTATCAATTATAGCACCTAATTAATAATTTTTCTCATTCTCTCAATACAGTGAGAATTTATAAGTCTGTTATTAGGAGTTAAAAGAATATATTTACAATTTGTCTTAATGTAAATGTAAGTGCATCTCCATATTCATTACAACAGGATATGATCCAGAATCCTGAATTTTTATTCTAAGGCTAAGAAATATCAATACATTTCTAAATTACTTAGTCTGCTTTTGAATCAAGTATTTTAACCACTTTATCCTTCAACAGAACCTCTTTAACATGCATTTAATTAATGCTTGTCTTTCAGACAGGCACAAAAAATCCAGCACTTCACTATAGGTTGCTGGAAAAAGTATCACCTTCGCTGTTAAATCTGTGCATTCAGGGATAATTCAGTCATGTGTTGCAAGAGGGCATGAGATAAAGATGCTTGACTCCAGTCAGCAAGGAGAAGAAAATCAGAATGCTTTATTTTTAATTCATTTAGCCTTTTTATAACACACTGTGCTAAAAAGACACATCATTGGTTCATAGAATTAACACCTCTCTCCACTGGCTAAGTAACAGAAATAGCAAACAACACCTGGGAGTGAGGTTGTTATGGGAAAGAAAATATTGTTTACACAAAGTTGTGTTGGAAAAGGGGGAAAACTGTTCAAAGTTTCCCTCAGGAAGAGGTAGCAATTCTCAGGCTCAGAAATATCGGGCCCACAGTCATGTTTACTCAGAAAACCAATTTATCTTCTTTTTACATATGGCTTTCTTGTGGCCAAAAAATGCCAGATGAAGTAAGCTCAGTTCCAATTTTGATCCCTCAGTCTAAAAGGTCCTGTGATTTCAGGGTGGCACTGATCTGTGCAGGACTGATTGTTTTTAAACTTTGTTTTCAAGAAACTGGGTTTTGTACATTCAGAAAAAAATATGGTTTGGGAAGTAAAATGTGAAAACAATACATGGAAAGAAAATGTGATAAACACTGCATCTTTGAAAATGGGGGCAGACTGAACAATATTTCATTACTGTTTTTGAGAACAGTTGGTTTAAATTTCCAAATAACTTTTATTTCAACTTTTATATCAAAACACATGCAAAAAATAAAATTCTAAATAAGGCGCAGTAAATTATTTCACTGCTTAGGTATTGGATTTCAAAGGGAGAAGACAGTGTGCACAAGGATATTAGAATGGACTATATTGTATCTTTGGGAATTGCTGTCAAATATTGATGAAAACAGAGAGACTGTCGGAGATCAGATAAAAGAAAGAAATTATTACATTTGGAAGAACAATGTGAAATGTGTGGCCAACAGAGACTTCAAATGTAAGCTAATAGCAATCCACTAAAGAACAAAGCTGGGGGATGTCCCATATATTCAATCACATTTACAGTCAGTTGGAATATGTAAAAAATTTATGGTGCAGTTTTCCTTGTTTTGAAACTCACAAAATTGGCCATTCAGTGGATCTGACTGTGACACATCATTACAGAGAATTGACAAGCATCAACAAGACAGATGAAAAAATTATGAATCCTGGTTTTAGCCCTTTTTTCACAATTTGTGCTTATCATAACATAAACACATCTTTTGGCTTTTCTAGAATTTAACCAAGTTATTAAATTGAAGAGATTCATTGCTTTTACATACTGCACATACACACATGAAAAGTGCTGTCTTACAGGTGCTACTCTCAAGAGTCTTATTGTACCAGGATGCACAACACTGAATGTCTTGTTTTGAAATTTTTAGTCATAATATGAAACAAAAAGCTGTAGTACAAAGGCTTCTTAACATAGTGCTTTTCCTGGAGTGACCTTTCCTTTCCAAAAGAAAAGTGTTTTAAACAGTCTCTCTAAACCCTTAATTTTTACTCAGATAACTGCTGTGATCAGCAAAGATTTTAAGAACTTGAATGTCAACATTTACTAGGTCTACATATTTGAAGAATTTTTAAGTTATCATGAAGAACTACAAAATCATCAACCTTTAAATATGGAAGTAAGATAGTCTAGAATTCTCCATACACACAGACACAGGCGGTACCAGTACCCTGACAAGCAAGGCAGTGTTATCTGTAACAACATAGCACTGCAGATTTTATGCAGTTTTAATGTGTTTTATGCAGAGATTTTTATATTTAAAAGGGCAATGTGCTTTGTGTCCTGCATTTCAGTGGTTGATAAATTGCTTGTAAAGCTAGAGCAACTCTGGACCTCAGTGTATTGTATCCATACTGGGCCTCAGTGTAGTTATTGTATCCATACACCTTGTAACTAAGATCACAATGTGGTTTTATAGTCATGTTCCAAAGACGTTACAATCCATCCCTTCATTTCAGCAGCTCCTAGATCTAAATTTACCTTTTGAACTTCTGTATGTTGGCTCTGCAAACCCTGAGGTTGCAGATAAGATGGGGTTCTTTATTCTTTTTCTTTGGGCTTGAATCCGGAATTTCATCCCCCATCTTTACTGCAGTAAGGGTGTAAAACGAGGATAAAAATCTCATTATAGAAATCTTCAGGATCTTGTTACCTCCCCCTTTTGAGACCAGGGGATGTTTCACTCACATGTGCTTGCAAAGCCCTGCTGAAGCTGGAAAAATCTCTAAGTGTTGGAGTCCAGGGCATGGGGAAAATCCCTCAAACTGTCCTGGGGATACTGAGACCCCAGCTGGGACCCCAGGAAAGCATTGCCTTTGACCTTAGTCCATGGGAAAAACTCCCCACGCTCGAGAATGAATTAAGAGCAAGAAAGATTAGAAAGAAGTGGTAGTTTAGTTTGTCACAGAGTGAAAATTTATAGTTTTGGGATTCTAGTATGGAGAGAGATGAAAGCAAGATGGAGATTTTGGGGTGGTGTTTTATGCCCTTCTTCTTCTGCTGTGACGGTGGCATGATGTAGAAATTGTGTGTTTAGAATAGGTGGTATTTGTTGGTGCAGAATTGTAAATAAAGTACGTTCCATGAATTAATTAGGCAAAAAGTCCATAAAA
>WEIU01017764.1:83936-94073 GCA_013389925.1 Aegithalos caudatus
AAGACCTTGAGTTGTGTGTCTCATGGTCTTTGCAAGCTTTGTTTTTCAGCAAGCTAGCCTGGTCTTAGTCAGCTCACCAGCTTGCCAGCTCACCATGAGATAAGAAAAAATAAATTACTTCAAAGATCAAAGCTGCAAATCCCATTCATCTTTTCAAACTCTAGTATAGGACTTTGTTGGGGAAAATCCTCTAATCAGAGCTCCAAAAAAAAGGAATTTCAACACCTAAGGAAACAAGAAAAATAAAAACGTGGCACTTAAGGGGAAAACCTTTAACTAGTAGGGGCTGTTGGATTTCGTTTTGAAAAGGCAAGACATCACCCAAAGGATTTAGCACTGATGATGTTTTCCATGTGAACTTCATCGCATTTTTTCATAAACATGCAGACATAGGCCTAATCAGAGTGGAGCATTTCCCTTGCTGTGTTCCTCACTCTTGCTGGAAGTTAAACACTGACTATTAGTGCATCACATAACATCTCAGATCCACACACACATCCCAGCTTTTTACCCACAGCATTTTTACTGGCATATTTGCTCACTTTTTCCAAAAACACTCACAAGCAAATAATGATCTTCTTTTTTTCATACCCTTGCCCGTTTTTAAGAAAGATTAAATCATCTTGCTACTATTTTTTATTTTTCTGCAGTTAAGATCATAGAATCAGTAAAGTTGGAACAGGGCCCTAGGACCATTGAGTGCAACGGTTAACCCAAGACCACCATGGCCACCACTAAGCCATGTCCCTAGGTGCCACATCTGTACCTTTTTTGAGCAATGCTAGGGATGATGACTATAGCATCTGGTATCCTGGGCTGCCTGTTTCCATCTCTGACCACCCTTTCAGTGAAGAATTTTTTCCTAGTATCTAATCTAAACCCATCCTGGGACAAATGGAGGCTGTTGCCTCTCATCCTGTCACTTGTTACTTGGGAAAAGAGACCAACCACTGTAGCCTTTCCATACATCCATCCAACAGCTCAGCTTCCCAATCTTCTGGTTAAGAGTGACCTACACTCACCAAGTTATATTCTTCCAAGAGAGACAATCATAGAGCAGAAGCTTTCATAGGTGTCTTCAAGCTTGACAGTCTCTTCTTAAGAGTGCTATTAGGAGAGCTGATCTTGGAAAAAAGATTAGACAGATTTTGCTATCATATCTAGGAAAAACCAAAGCTGCCTAGATCAATAAAGAAGTGATTTGCTGCTGTCCTAATCAAAATGAAACTACATTAATTTTCAGGTATATCAAACTTTATCTGGTCTTATAACAGGCAGTGCTAATCTGTCAGAAAGCCCTTAAACTATGATGAAACATCAAATAATTGTTGCTTTTACTATGGCTTTTTACTGTTTTAAGCCAGTCCTGTACATTTAAAGTCAGTGTTTCTCTATCTTGTGTATGGGAGTCTCATAAAAAGGTTTTTGTCTCCTAAAAAACATCATGCAGTTGTCACTCTCCAACTGGTTAGGGATAGCTGCCCCAGAATCAACAGGATTGGGGAAACTGTTGATTACCAACATACTGCAGGCTCTCAAGTATTGTCTTGGGGAATTGCTCTGATGAATGAAACAATAGAATGAGCATTTGGATGAAAGGAGAGGAGACATTAACATAGCCCAGGAAATGCAGATAAGAGGACTTGTACTGGAAGTGCACACGGTGGCTGCAATGTGCATTTCCCTATTATTAAGAAAACCATTTGTTGTGGAGGGTTGTTCACTACATCTGAGGGCATAACAGGAATTTGGATTTTAGAGGAAACATTATTTCTGATAGGTCTACATGTTGCCCCCTAAGCCAAACAGGAGGATTTTGAGTTAGATAAACCTATGCTGAGAGACAGTGACATGATTCAAATGGAAAATGGAAACATCCGGACTTGTAACCATCTGCATAGGCTATAGGAAGGAGCTTATACATAACAGAGACGATTGGAGAAAACAGTAGGCTTTGTGAAATTACTGCACTGTACTGAACTTCAGCTAGACATGGTGTTGCTCTGTAAATAATTTCTTCAACATAGCCTATTCTGTTTACCAAGTTAGGTTTCCTCTCAGGTTTCAGCCTCACATGAAGTATGTCAAATTCAACATTTATATGCAATTAAAGCTATGTCAAAAATACACCACACCAGTGCCAACAGGTTTTACTAAAAGGCATTTGGTTACCTAAGACTGATTTTTCTTGGTTTGCACTGTGTTTATAAAGTTATTTTGCAATCCTTTAAAATGTGATTTCCTATTTTATTTATGTGACAGTAAGCAGAAAAAAAAATCTGCTATCAAAGCTTATAAAAAACCTGAATTTCACTGGAGTGGCCAGTGATGTGATCATTTACTGATTTCACTTGGGCTGCATGCATGTAACTAGAAGCAGAATTTGACAATCTGTCCCTCGCAGTGAGAATATGCAAACATACCAAATGTCATAAATGTTCCCAGCTGCAACTGAGACCCATACTTTTCTCATAGGGACAACATATAGTTTGGGAAGTTTGTCCTTAGTTCAGAGCTGGGTGGCCTAATTCCTTCTGTTTTCAGTTTCAGACCAAAATTAATGCATACATCTGGGTTGTTAGTGCTGAGAAATTTTGGCTTATAGTGGAAAAGATTACAACAAGCCCAGTGTTAGTGGTATAGGAGGAGCTGACAGCCTCGTGTAGTCCCACTGAGTGATTGCTTGGCCTTTCTCAAGAAGAGAGACTTTCAGCAGTCAACCTTGGCAGGAGAGAAGATGAGTGGATGACTGCAAGCCTGAGACATAACTGGAAACGGACAAAGTTGATGGCCATCTGGAATGTGAAATTGTGCTACATTTGTGTAATGTCGCAAATTTGATTTTCCTCACAATTATACTGTTTTATTCAACTCTTTGGAATTCAAGCAGATGAAGGACAAATAGATTCAAATAAATGTTTCTGGTATAGACTATCTCTGCATGAAGGAATTCTGCTTCTGCGTCCTCTTAGCAGTGGTAATATCAGTTTATGGTCTTAAGGACCACGTCAAGTGTTTCCAGCGAAAATGCAAAATGCCCTTTCCTCAACAGTATATTCAAGTTATTGATCGGGGGAAAATGTAAAGCTCCCATGTTGCCAAAGCCCTTTCCCCCCATCAATGAATTTCCTTTGCCCATCCAATACTTTGGGTGACCTTCCAGGCTCCCCTTGAAGGAAGCAGCTTCAGTTTCAGCTAAGGGATGGAGGGCCTGGAAGACAGCATGGAAGGAGGGCAAAAAAAGAGGTTACATGCATTGGTACATAATGTTTGCTGAGAACTGGTATTAACTTTCCATTTCTGCATACTTAGAGACTCTGTGAGATGTCTCCACTCCAGGCACTGTGGGTGGTTCAGGAACATGAACTGGCCTGTTCTGTCAAAACAAGGAATTCCAAATCACTTTTGAAAGGAAGAGACTGCTGAAAAAAAATTCAGTGAGTCTCCTGCTACAGAGGGACTGGGTCTGCTCCTGACACCCAGAAGGAAACACTGCCTTGGATACTGTTTTTTATTATTTCCTTTCTCAGCCAGCTTTAACCAGGAAGGCTTTCATCTACTTTCACTTTCCTGGATGACAGAGAGCAATCCACTTGATATTGAATCTGGAAATTTGAGCATTTTGGGGTTTGGAAAGTCATTATTTCCCTAAAGGAGATGAAGTCTGGGAATAAACCTGTTTAGCATGGTTATGAAGCAGCAGCTGCAGTCTGTGGCAGTCCATGGACCAGGTACTGTACTTTCTGGCACCTCTTGGTTTGAGCTTAGACTCTGCCTGAAGAGGATGGAACTCTTGGCACAGCAAAGGCAGAGGCTGGACTGTCTTTCCCCCTGCTCCAAGGACATTGGGCAAGAATCATAGCTGGTCTCCCACAACTCTTTGGGATGATTCCACATTATCCCCTATTGAGTTGGATTGCACAGTTTGGCCTCTGTCTCTGAGTTGCAGAGATTACCAATGAAAACACAAGTTGTTGTGGAGGCCTGTTGATAAGATTTTGTTTACACACTAGGAGCAGTTTCTCAGAATCTTTAAATTAAATAAAATAACACATTTACTTTTGCACCAATATCTAAGCTCTAGTGCTAGTCAGTCATCAACTCTGACAGCACTAAATCCAGCATAAATAGAAAATACCATTAACTTTGAGTAATTTACATAATAATTACATTACTGAGAAGAATATTTCTTCCAAAAGGAGGTCACAGATGCATTCTGACTTTATTGTTTACAGTAAATTGGGAAGCTCAGTCTGCACGCAATGATATTGGAAGAGATTTGCAAAGCATTATTAAAAAGACACTACTGTCAAAAGACTGTTCCATAAAAACACATGTACTAAAACCTTCAACATTAATTGAATCATGCTTGTGTTTTGGCAATGCTGGAAACCTGGCTCAGTCACCACTCTGGTGATTCATTAGTGCTAATTAATGCTTTTTCCAGGCTAGTAACAAACTAAAGAGAGACTGTTTGTCTCTACTGATCATTCCACAGTTACAGTAATGGTTTGATTTACGTATCAGACACTTAATGCTGTGTTTCATTCATTTTTAAACAAGTTTCAAAGGGACTCAGGATGCTTACGTGAAAATTTAGGCAAATGAACAAAAGTGTTTCCTCCATGTACTGAAAACAATGCAGGGTTTCCTGGGGCTCCCCATCCAACCTGCTCTGCCTCTTCCTCCCTAAGACCCAAACAAGGCCAGCATTCTCCCAGCAGGACCTTCAGCATCCTCCCAGCAGAACATTCCCACTCCCTTCCCTGTCCGCAAGAGGCTCGGCAGAACTCCTGGCCGCAGGCTCTGCTGGCCAGCTGGCTGTGGCCTCCCCACAGGGAGAGGCTTGTCCCCTCAGTGGAACCACCAGCCTTGCTTGCTCACTCTGCTTCCACTGCCAGCTTTCCCAGAAAGCCCTCACAACCTCATACAGGCAGTTCAACTCAAGGACATGACTGTATCTTCAGACCTACATGGAGGACCCGAATTTCAATATTATTCTGCTCTCAGATCTACAGGGAAGGTTTTGACTCCAATATTTTGCTCTCTCTACAGGCACAAAACTGTGTGCCAGCAGTAGCATAAAAAGTGTAAATGCTTCAAAAATATGTTGCCATTTCCTCTCACTCTGCTGCCCAGTTTAGAAATTTGGCTGGAGGTATTCACTGCAGTTTGGAATTTTCTTTTAATATCATTTTGCTGTAACTGTTTTCTTTTACATTTTTTAAACATATTTAGTACCCGGGAAATGCTTTAGAAGGGGACTCTGGAAACAGAAGCACTTTACTTCCCCATAGATGAAGAGAAGAGTGAGCAGTACCTTTTGCTGCCAGTGAGCTTCAGCCCCTGGATGAAAGGATCTTCTCGGGGGCTGAGGAATTATCTGGAGCTTCCCGCCCATTCAGTTCTTGGCCATTTTATGGCTGAGAAGTGACAATTCAAGGGTTGTGGAGCTCTTTCCATGAAGTACAAGGCTGACATTACCAATTGTTCAAACAGGTTCTGACCAGTTCCAACTAGTTCAAAATGGTTCAAATTGCTTCCTACTGGTTCAAATTGCTTTTGTCCAGTTAAAACTGGTTCAGACCAGCTCTGACCAATTCCAACTGGTTCTGACCAGTTCTGACTGGTTTAAACCTTGTTCTGACCAGTTCAAACTTGTCAAAGTTCAAACTTGTTCTGACCAGTTCTGGGCAGTTCCAAGTGGTTTAGAATTGGTTTGAACTGGTTGAAACCAGCCAGAACTGGTTGGAACTGGTTTTTACCCATTTTTATCCAGTTGCAACCAGTCAGCACTGGTCGGAACGAGTTTGAACAAATTGGAATCAACCTCACCACTATCCCCAAGGAGGTGATAGAGAGAATCCTCCTGGAAACCATTTCCAAACATACAAAGGGCAGGATGATTTTGAGGCACCAACACTAATATGTGTGTCAGGAATCACACTGAGTCACCCACTGTGTCAGTGGGTGAGATGAGAGCAGTTTATGCTCTGTCCTCACTTTGGCAAGGCTGTTTGTCCATGTTCATCACAGGCAAATGGATAAGATACAGACTGGATAAATGGACAGCAAGGTGGGCTGAAAACCTGAGAAACAGTTGGGCCCAACAAGGAATTCCACTGCCGGTTGGTGACAGGTTGTGCACCCAGGGGTTGATATCAGGTCCAAGTTCGACATACCGCAAACACCGACAAAAACAAAAGTCCTGCACCTGGGGAGGAATAACCACAGAGGTGCCCTCTAACTTCATTTTGGTTTTCTGATTACGTGTTATTTGATTCTGGTCGGAATATAAAACACCTGTTCACTGCATCATTATGGGGCAAAAAAATTTCAGGGATTACTACTATAGGAGCCCTTGTGTTTTTATAATTTTAGAGCAATAACATACAAATTTTTTTTTTACAGATTGACACATTTTAAAATCAGACAATAAACTAATTTATTTTTCATTGCAAGTGCACTGTAATCTTAGCATTTTACCAGCTGTCATTATGTGCTCACTTTAGAAAAATTATTCAGACTAAATTTAGAATGATGCTATCAATCTACCTATCTGAGCTGGTTCTTGAACTGATGATGAATTAGAGGGCCCGCTATATGAAGAAGTTTTACCTTTTGGAAACAACATAAATCTGCATACCAAAGACTGAGATCATGAAGCAGTCCCTGACACAATCTCAGAAATGTTGTTGTTAAACTTGCTGAGTATGAAAAATGCTTTTTTCATTAATTATGTATTTGTTTCTATTGAAATCCTTTGATTTCAGCTGGCTGTAATTTTTCTGTTACTCCAATCATCTTTTAATTTTATATGCTTTAATTGCAAACAAATCAATGCCTTTGCAGTGTTGCAAAAATGGTTTGAGAGCAGAGCTTGGCGCAGAACTCTCCTAAATTGTGCTTTCCTGTGCAGCATTAAGCAGCTGCCACACCTCACTATAAAAGCTTTCTGTTGGCTGTATGCAACCCTGGTACATGGGACTATAAAAAAGTTCTAAAGACAAATATGCATACATTTATGTGGTCACCAAAGTTATTCCAGTAATATTGATATTATTGAAACTCAGATCAAAAGCATTTATTTCCCCACCATAACTTTTACATGTTTTCTCACAACTTTCAAGGGGCTTTGAAAAATGTCCAGTTGCAATACAGTCTCTAGGAACTACATTTGTGTAGTATTGCTCTTTGGAACTTCAGTGAAATGCAGCAAAAGGGGAGGATGCAACCATGACCATTTCCTTTGTGAGGGTGTAAATATGTCACAAGCATCACAGTACCTTTCAGAGTGGATGCACAAGAACTTGCAACTTGAATGTGAGGACATTGCAGGATTAAGAAAAGGGAACATATTCACTGAATAAACCTTAAGAAATTGATAGCTCAGCATATATATTTTCATGCCTACTTCAAGGTTGGTCCAAAAACTCAGTTTGTAACTATTTTTATTTTCAAAATAGCATACAGAACTAGAAAACTGAGCTTAAACTAGATTATTGTTCACAGTCATAAATCTAAAGATGATTTTCACAACAACAAAAAAATTACTGGCATATATTTAGACCATGCATGACCTTGCTGAATCAACTTGGCATTCTCAAGAACAACAAAATAAAACCAGATGACAGGTTCTTGTTTTCAGACTACAGATGCATCTCACAGCATGTGAAGAATAATTGCAGTGGGTATGACGAACCCATCACGTTCCCCATGGACTTCGGGTGATATTTTCCTCAGGTTTTAAACACAACTGAAATCTTTCAGGAATATCTTGAATGGGGCCTTCAGCACAGAAAATGAGCTGCATTAAGAATCTATGGCAGGACAGACTGTCTAATTTGTAAATAAAATGTCCTCAGACAAGAAAATCTCCTGAGGAAATACATGTAACAAAGCTAATTTTCTGAGCTTTTCTGGAATTGCTATAGCCAGAATCCTTCAGAGATACTTTTCCAATAAACATTTTCATGTGGTCTTCCCACCATGTACAGTGGGGAGATCCATGGGAAAACCTAGTCCCAGCTCTGTGTGCCTCTCATTTTTCTGCACTTTTCTTTGGATACAAATAGACAACAAAGCTATGACAGAAGCATCTGAGGTTTGACATGGGAAAATGAAATGCTGTTAGTTAGGAAGCAAAACTAGAGTTGCTATTGTTTTCCTGCACTTTCCACTAGTATTGTGTACAGACATGGAATGTAAAGTGGCTGCTCCCAACCCCAGAGCCTGCTCTGACCATTTCTCTATCCAGAGAAATCTCTCTATCTCTTTCTCAGATCTTGACTTACACAATAAAATGGCTGTGGACTTTTGGGAAGATGACTGGAGAATGTCCCACTCACTTTGCTGGATTTTGGATCATGCTCTGCTGCAGGAACCAGAACAACTTGAACTACAGACTCTGCAGCCTGGGAGGGCATCTGCAACACACTCCTTTTCTTCCTTCATTCACAAATGTTCATAACAGTAACAAAAATGACGGAAAACAGCACGTGGAAGCAACATAGTCATCTCCCTGGACTTGATTCCTCTTAACTGAATTAGAAATTGCCTTGTGTCTGTGAGAGTCTTGAGAGACTGTAACAATATAGATGCAAGGAGGAAGCTGGAAAAAGGAGCACTAGCTTCTGAAATAATAATCAACTGTTTTTACACACAGAGAATATTATTTCAGAGTCTTGAAGGTAATCACAACCCTTTGTTCCATAACATGGAACATAACAGATACTAATAATGCAAGCGTATTTGTAAATGAGTACCTGTCCCTCTCTAATTGCATCCTCTACCTACGCTGCCTATAAAGTAAATGGCTTCTTTTTTTTCTCTTTTCATCCAGAGTGATGCTTTTCTTAATCAAAGCTCACACTTGACTAATGCTCACTTGCCATCATTATCAGAAAGCTGACATTTAGCCCAACCATGGAAAAGATGTTGTCTGTTGGGAGTTCTCCTATCCTTAGCATACATTTCCTTAATATCCAAAGTTAAAATGGTGTATATAACTAGACAAACTAAGAAGCAGAATTTTAATACTTCAACACATTGTATTCCAAGAGCTGACATTTTGGCACAACACAAGACACTCTGTAGCCCCGAAAAAATATCATTTGGTTTGCGAGAATCTTGTCTAAAAGTTGTTAATTGAAAATCCTTGCTCTGCGTTGTTTGGACTGGGTCAAATGTGAATGTGAACACAGAGAGGAAGTAAGGAAGCCTGTTTGTAAGGTTTTGTAAGACTGAGATCTGAGGCTTGAATGAAGATGATCCTTTAATTATTTGGTAGGAAAAGATATAGGTTCAGAACATATAAGAGCTCTATGTATCCGAGGTGTGACACTGCACAGGTTGCTCAGGGAGTTTTGGATGCCCCAGTCCTGTCAGTGTTTAAAGCTAGGCTGGATAAAGCCTTGAGCAACCTGGTCTGGTAGAAGGTGTCCCTGCCCAAGGCAGGGGGATTGGGACTAGGTGATCTTTAAGGTTAATTTTAAACCCTTCACATTCTATGATTCTACAATTCTATATATTAAAAAAAAATTGTTTTTTACTGATGTAAAACTTTGTGATATTCCAAAATACTTGGTTTTGATGTTTGTGGTTTTTTTTGTTTTTTGTTTTTTGTTTTTTGTTTTTTTTTTTAATCTCTCTCTTTAGCACAGGAGTAGGAACACAGACCAAAGCTGAGGAAGATGATTTTTACTTCCAACATGATTGAACTGGGTGTGTGAGAACACTTGGAACTCCCAGGACTCAGTTATGTAGAGAGTTGATTCTTACCAGTAACTCTGCTGGGTTTTCTCCAGGAATTTTTACACAGCCTCATTGCTCTTCCTTCAAAAGGATTTCTGATTCACGCTGGAGGCTGTGAGAGAGGAACTGGCCTCTCACTTCCAGTGTGGTTGTACCAGGGTATATTTGATTCACGGGTGTGAGATAACTTAGGTCAGCTGCACGTGTGAGCTCTTGGGTGGTTTCCCCAATTAAAACCACACTACTACCTCCCAGCATTTTTTCCTTCATAAATTGATAGCTGAAAAATGTACACAACTCTGGCTGACAGAAGTTACTGAGGAATGAGGATTATTTGAAACATCATAAAATGTTAAAAAAAAAAAAAAAAAAAAAAAAAAAAAA
>WEIU01017764.1:94100-131375 GCA_013389925.1 Aegithalos caudatus
AAAAAAAAAAAAAGAAAGAAAGAACTCTACACTTAAACTCTGCTTTCTGCTTGATTTCTTGTTGATTCTTACGAATATAATGATTACCCACATGAAATGCAAAGCAACTGGCCCCATCTTCTAAAGTATGACCACCTCTGTGTGGCCCACATGATTGGACTGCACACAGGCAAACAGTTCTGACAGCACTATGTCATTATGCATGTATTTACCCACATTGTGAGGTGTGCCTCTCACTTTAAATTTGCATTTACTCTGACCATTATAAACCAGATGGTATCTTATTAATAGAAGGAGTTGTGGGGTCACAGAATTTTTGGCAATACTCACTTAGGCTGTGAGCCCAGCCTACTTTGTAGATCAAAGGACAAGCAGAGTCTGAACATCTTCAGAGCCTGGTGAACAGACCTCCTATTCTTTGCAAAAATGAACCTCAAATGAGGTCAGATTCACACTGCAGCAACTGACAGGTCCATTTGCATCACAGAGGTAAAAGAAAAACAGTGAAGAGAAAGATGTGTCTCTGCAGCTTTCTGACACAACAGCTGGTTTTGATTATATTTTGGGGCTTACTCTCAGCTTTCCACTGAAAGCTTGGTGTATATGGCATGGATTAAAGCTGTCAGCTTCCTGATGACATGGGAATCCTATACATGCAAAATCAGGACTTTCAGTTTTTCCTCCTAAAGAACCATAAAAAAAAAAAACTTGAACCAACAAGCCTGGTCTTGGGAAATCCTCCACTACAAGAGAATTTCCAAGGAGTATAGTGATTTCAGACCCAGGTTCTACCCCCACTTCCACTGCTCCCGTATTCAAGGTAACCTTGTGGTGGGGTAGCAAAATGAGCAGTGATCCTTTAATCCTTCAGCTGGTACATGCACAGTGACTGCACATCACCTTACCCAGCTTGGCCACCTAAAATTTAGGCATACAGTCTAAATTAGTCATTTGTCCTCTGGTTTACTTGGTCCAGTAAATTCCATACAAAGTTTTGCAGGGGTTCCTGCCTCTCTCCATTGACTCCTGACAGACTTGAAATGAACATTGATGAAATCAGATAACACAGAGTGTGTTCTGCTAAGGACCCTAATTCACTGGTGTGATTCAGAGCAGCCCTACAGTGATTTCAGGGAGAAGAGTTGTTAGAGCTTTCCACAAGTGCATTTCTCACACTGCACTGAATCAGTGCAGTAACACTGGATAAGTCTGACCCCTCTCATCCAGCAGCATCCAGCACTGAGAGTGCCTGACTACTTACCTGCCAACAAAGTGAGAGATCATACTAACATCAGTGATTTCACTTGCTGAAGATCCTATCCAGCCTCTGTTGCTTAATTTCAAAGAAGTTATGATAAATATAATCAAATGAATCTTATCTGTGATGAATTACAACTGTAACATCAACTGAAGCTCTGCCTCAACACCAGTCTTGTCACTGTAAGATATTAAAACTCAGTACAAAGGGTTACAGATTAAATGTCTGTAATGCTTAAAATCCTTCCATTCAGTGTCTAAAACTCTGTAGCTTTTCCCACATATTCCTTGAGTAACATTCTAAAATATATTTCAGTGGTAGTACATGATAAATCCTTCTAAAGGATCATTAATTAGTTACAAGATTATTCACTCCATTAATTTCTCATTTTTAAAACATAAACTTTATTAATTCAAACCATTTTTTTCCTCCTTTTTGTTTTCTTCTTATTGCACCTTTTTTCCTGAGTCAAATTAACACACCATTTTTGTTAAGCCTGTTTGAAAAAGGCAACCTGTTTTTCTCCCTACCTCTTTGTTTCCTTGTCAGTTCAAATGAATTTTAATTTCTATCTTTGAAATGAAGGCTGCTGCTAAGCAGTTTAGAACTGATTCTTTGAAGGATTTCAAGTAGCAAAAATATCTTTAGAACCAAGGCAGCCACACATGGGATTTAGAATTCAGGTAAGACATTCAAAAAAGCACTACTTTTTCTGTTGTTTTGGGGTTTTCTTTGTATCTACCTTTCAATCAGTTCTTTTTATATTATCTGTGTGCTCTGAAAAATGTTAGCAGACCTCTGTATTATGATGAACAAGGAAAATCTGCAAGTTTTCCAAAAGTACTGTGTTCAAAACACTGGAGAGTTTAATTTAATCCCAACCAGAGACTTCAATGATGTAGGGATCTTCTATTTTCTTGGACTGCAAAACAGTAATTATTAATGATCAGATTTAGCTTTGGCTTCTGGCAGTTTTGTCTGATCAGCCTAATTCATAGATGAGACAAATGTTCAGCTTTGGCTTTATGGTGGCAGCTTAATCTATGTAAGTAAGCTGGTAAATCAGACTTCCAGAACTTTTTCTTGTACAAATATTTCTTGAGTTAGTTATATAGGACTCTGGAAAGTATAGCATAACATTTAAGTAACTAGATTAAAAAAAAAAAAANTATCCTCTAGTTGAGGACAATTAGGACTCTGGAAAATTTGAGAGTTTTTTGGCTTAATAGGTCAGTGGCATTATTCCCAAAGGGTGACCCATAACAGGACTGAACCATTGTCCACAATGGTTCACTTTCCATCCACTTGTTACTTGTTCCTACTGGAATGGGAATATCTTTGCCCATAAATTTTCTGAAGACTTTTTCAGCTGAGGAAAGGGAAAATTTTGGTGATGAGTCAGAAATGGATTTTTTAGCAATTATTTTAGTCTTTTACTGCCCTGACTGTGTAGGACAATTGACAGGTCTAATTTGGATCTGTTGTCTTGTATGTATGCCACATATTGATTGCCTCCTAGTGCCCAGGACCAGAGATCCCTGTGATGAGCCCTTCCCAAGGAGGATTGGCTCACCTTCTGGAAGGTTCCTTGTTACAGCTCCCTGGGCTGCTCTCATCCTCTGGAAGGAACCATGTATTTGCTGTAATATTAAACTAATTACAGCAGCCTCACAAGAATTCTGTATGGTCCATTTTGACAACTGCTTCAAGGTCCAACATCCAAAATATGTGATCAACAGGGGTTCTCTAAGCAGGGTGGGAAAACGACCACATTTCTGCTTCCTCTCCTCTGGATGACCTGGAGGGGAGAACCCTTGGGGAAAGCCAGGGAGGACAGACTTGAGAACAGAGAACTTGACTACTAAAAACTGTATTTTCCTGACCATAATGATAATGACAGATATTGAGCTCAGGAACTAACAGCCAGATACTTGTGGGAGCCCTCTTTCCCAGACCTGAAAGTGAGACTGTGCATGTAATGGCCACCAAGGACGGTAGTCAGGCTCTGAAGATGTGCAGAACATGGAACACCAAGATGGTCTGTAGTTAAAATTATTTCCATCAATAGAGATTTTAGTGGGGGACAAGGCAGAAAAGTTTGACTTAGTGATTTTACAGTGTAGTAAGGCATTATTAGCATTCCTTTGGCAAATGAGGATTGATTTGCTTGTGTATGATAGATTACCAAACACAGATTTAAAAATTGGTGTGAAGTCATGTAATCATACCTTAAACCCCTTCTTAAAAGTTGCTTGGTAGATCGTTTAAAATCAGTGTAAGAGACCATTGAAAAGGACTGACACAGCTTCCATACTAAATGAAAGCACCTGTTTATAGTTATATATTCATGCAAACAAAGAGTGTATCATAAATAAATAACACCATTCTGTACTTAACATCATAATAGAAGTGAAATAAGGCAAACCCCAATGTATAAAATCTTTACTGGATCTCAGGAGGAAGAAAACAGCAACTTTTTCATTGAAATGTCCATTGCTCTGTGCTGTCAGCACTAGACCTTCAATGCAGAACAGTCTTCCTAATTGTCCACAGGAAAGGAATATAGTATTATAGAAAACATTTGGTAACTTGATGCAACCTGGTTTCCTCTATACAAGTTTTAACTGTTTACTGGTAGTTGTCATGCTGCTCTTGAAGCACTGTTTACTTTTCATTTCTCATTAGAGAAGTTAAAATGAACTCTACTTTCTGTATTTCAGCATGAAGTTTTTGTAATGTTTCTCTGGGAAGTGACTTAAGGGACTTCTGCCTTCCATCTCCTGCTTTTCTCAGTTCTCTTCCCACCCAGTCACCAGGAAAATATTTAAGGAATGGGAGAAGGACCCAGCCACCTCTTCAATCCATTCTGCTCTCTGATGGGAGACGATTTGTTTTACAGCATAAGTATTGGGGCACAGCTTGAGGTCCACTGAAATTAACACTTTTCCTTCTGATTTAAGCCCCAGTAAAAGAGCATTTGCTGCCCTCAGCAGAGAGGTTTCCCTAAGGCACAGCAGAAAAGCCAAACAAGGAGGGAGGATGACCTTCTGTGGTCCCCTCCATCTTGCACAACCCTGTATGACAGCTGGTGAAATGAAGTTCTCAGAAAACCTTTTAAAAACACACACAGAGAGAGAGAGAGAGAGAGAAAAAGAGAGAGAAACTGTACAAGTATTGTAAGCTATAAAACTGTTTTCTGGGCAGGAAATAGAAGGCATGAGTAAGAGTGAAGAGTTCAATATAGGGAGAGGTAGAAAATCATGTGCTCAAAGAGTCAGTGTGCCACACTGAATGAGCTTGTGGACTGTCAGGGTTTTACTTCAAAACTGGTTTTAGAGATAATACAGTGACTGAGGGTGGTAAGGAAAAATAACAGGATACTCTGACTGGGAGGGCAGAAAGGGAGTGGAGACAGTGAGGGAGGATAAACCTCTCACTTGGTAAGTGAAAAAGGCATTTTAATGCAGTAAATAAAAGTGAAAAGAAAGTATTTTCCTTTGCTGTCTCTCAGCTCTAATAATCATCACAGCTCCAGAATAAAACCACAAGGGCTGAACAGATGTTGTTTAAAACAATTTAATTCTAGACAGAGATTAAATTTCCACCAACTTTAATGAAAATACAAAGTGCTGAACAAATTACATTCTGACTGGGATTTTTCCTCCCAATAAAAAGGAAGCAGCTTACAAGTCAATATAGTCCTCTAAGACAAACTTTTAATACAAATTTCATGATCATGGGGTGTATAGAAGCACGGAATTACAGAATTAAGTTGGAAGGGACTCTCAAGGATTACGACATTAACTCCTGGCCCTACACAGGACAGCCCCAAGGATCACACCATGAGTCTGAGAACATTTTCCAAATGCTTCTTGAACTCTGTCAGGCAGCCTGGTGCTGTGACCACTTCCCTGGGAGCCCGTTCCAGTGCCCCACCACCTCTGAGTGACAAACCTGATACCCAATCTAAACTTCCTCTGACTGAGCTTCAGGCCATTCTCTCAGGTCCTGTCACTGGTCACCACAGAAGAGAGATCAGTGTAAAAAGTGTTTCCAGAGTTAACAGGAAGCTCTCAAATTGCCATGTTAATAATCAGAATGTTATGGCTTTATTAGAATAAAAGCTGTTAAAATCATATTTTCCAACTTAACATTAATATTTCCTGATACAGCAAAAAAATGTAAAGAACATTGTTAAACATTTAAAAGACATAATTATACATTGAAAAGCATAGTTATACATTGATTTACCCAACAGGGCAGATTTTACAGCCAGAATTTTAAAAAAGGGACTTTTGAATTACAAAAAAATGTACAGTCTTTTATTGCCATCTTAGTACACAATTTTATTGCTTGATAAAAAGAGCCAAACACCTCATACTTCACTGCAGGCTCTTTTATCTGGTTCTTTTCTGGCTGATCAGCAATGATGTATTAAAAGTCATGAAACACTGAAAAATTGCAATTAATTTCTGAAAACATACTTTCCTCATTTGTTTTAGGAGCTCAAGTTCACCTGAGGAGCTTGCAGCTTATTTTTTCCCTGCTGTTATGATGCTCTCAGTGCTTTAGAAAGTGCCATCTTCCTGCTAGAGTAATGGAGATGGAGCTCTGTTGTGCTTAGTATTCTTTTTTACTCCTAGAACACAAGGCTCTTACCTCAAGCTTTTACATCACAGAGAGAAATAATCCCTTACATTTTTACATCAATATTTCATCTTAGAGCCTCAAGCAAAAAGAATTAAAATGTCTCCTTTCTTACTTGGTCTGTTTGAGATCTTTCACTTAGTCCTCTAAAAGCCTTCCAGAGGTGTTTGTCATGCTGTGTGTGGGAGAGGTGTTTCCAGGTAGCTCATAATTTGGATTTATCACCTACATTTATTTTCCCATAGTCATAGTACCCCAATGTATCACTGAAAAAATTTCCCTTATGCCAGAAAGGATTTTTTCACATTTTTCTTGCCATAGATACTTTCCTAGGTGAGTTAATTTTCACCTACAGAACCTTTTGAGTCATCTAAATGAGAGGGGACGAGTCTTCCTTTCAAAAGGCTAAGCAGACCTTTCACACACCTTTCACAGGCCACACATTAACACACAGATTAGTGCTATTTTATAAACTGTGAGGGGAAAAAAAAATCCCTTCAAGTCCTATAAAATAAAGTCGGAGGGTCATTCTGCCAGCAGGTTCTCAGATCTTCTACACATGACCTCCCTTGAATGGTAGATTCCCATATTTACACACTTCCTTGAAAAACAACTCCTGAATGCTTTATTAAAGGAAATATCACATATACAGCATTCCAGCACTGGAAAAATTCACAAGGAATGCCTTTGAAAGTAAATTAAAAGTGTAGCTCATGTCTAAACTAGATGCTCAGTTAGGTTAAAAAGATACCTACTCGAGTCTCCAGAGAAATTACTTACATCTGTATTTTCTCCCAATCCACACTAGTAAGGGTTTACAGGATGGGTGCATTTCCCCAAAGTTGTGTTCTGCTGACTTTTCTTGTTGCCCCCACATCTCCTCTGTGAATCGATGTTCTCATGTCTCACACATCTAAAATTTTCTTTATATCATAGAAATTCTCCCACACCACATGAAATGCCTTTGTTCTCTCTACAGTGTTTGTTGAGAAGCATGGACTGGATATACAGAAAGATCACAATAAGCATGTGAAAACATACCTAAAACTTAACTTAAGCATACATTCATTTGTGGTAGGGCTTGAGGCTTTTCTGTTGTGGATTTCAGGACTTCCCATTTGCTTGCATGCTGTCAGTTAATGAAACTATCACATGAATTTGTGAAAGGCCACAATAAACAGGTTGTGTCAGTAAATGGGGATACTAAATGTTTTCAGTTTCCCAGAATTTATCCTTCTCCTTCTGCCTGGAAATGTTCTCTGGGCAGTAAAAGATAATTTTTCCCACTTGTCTGGATAAGTGAGCCCAGAGAAAAGGTAGCCAGATGTACCGCAGCCCCAGGCAAACGTGTGTGGAAATCACCAGGTGGATGTACTGCTCCATGCAGTCAGTCAGATGGGCCCCAAATGCACCGATTCTCTTGTGCATAGGATCTGTACCACTCTTCCCCTGGGAAACTGGAACAGAAATATTTGAGCCCTGTTTTGACTTCATTAGCTGAAAGTACTTGGGCTTACATTATGTTGTAATATAGAAGAGGCATCCTGTTATTTTTTGTCTCAAAAGTACTTGTGCCTGATGTTCTATATTTGTCAGCATCTCTCTTCTACTTGAAACTTAGGCTCATCATTCAGTCTTGTGTTTGAGCATTTTAGGCTGGTCTAAGGGTAAGTATTAGATTCAAGAGATCCCAACACTGGGAAAATCCCAGCCCATGTGTTGGGGCGTAATGGAGGGTCTGGTAGTTCTGCTGGGATGTCTCTGACAGCATCACCTAATCAACTCCATCCATTTTTGTCTGTCTGGACAGCCTGAAGTTGCCACAAACTAGGCCATTGGCTGAAGCCCTGAAGGCTGAGGGGTGGAAGACCAGCATGACCTCTTTGCTGAATGAAAAGCAGTTCAGACATGGATCCACCCTCTGTGTATCTATGGAGATGGAGCAGATCGGTGGAATTTGTGATTCCAGCTGTCTGTAAGTGTGATTCCAACTATCCTATGTGTTTTACATATTGCCATAAACTCATTCAAGCTTGTACTCCTAGTTTTGATTACAAAACCACCAGGAAGTAGCTGGGTAAGCATGTGAAAGCAGTGGTTCAGGAGGCACATAAAAGGGAGACAAATCCAAAATGGACACTAGAGCTGCCAAAAAGGAGGCCTAAGATGTAATATCAGATGTAGTTTTTTATGCTTTACTGTGACCACAATTTCACCCAGCAGGGTGAAGGAAAATGCCCTTGTCATGCAACTGCTGTAATGCAATGGTGGAACCTCCTTGTCCTGCCCTACAGAGTTCAGCTGTGACCACACTCCTCTGTCCTTTTCATGTGAAAAATGGGAAGTGTTTCTTTTCTTTAAAGCAATACAGGCACAGAATCTACCTGAACTTCACTGTCAGATAATTTCCTTGAAGCTGTAAATCATCGTCTGAAATTTTCTGTGTGCACTAGGAGCTAAGTGAGCTAACCTTCTGCCAAGCAGTGAATTCTGGGACATTTTTTCCACCTTTGCAAACATTTGTCTGTTTAAGTGAATCAACTTAACATGGCATGATGAGGAGAAACCCTGGAGAAAACTAGTGAGCTCATAGTCCAAAACTGATGCAGTCATAGTACTCAAAGAAAAAGAAAGAAAAAACACTTAATTTTTCCACTATGATAAAACCAGAAGCAAGTGCTAGAATAAGTAGGTTTTGACATCCATTGTTCAGTGTTGCTAGAGTGTTACGTTTTTCTATATAGCAGAACAGTGGTTAATTCATAGCCCTTGGGATTTTTTTTCAAGCATAAATCACTATAGGTTTGTTGTTTGTTTTTTTTTTCCCACCCCCACTATATCAGTAAGTGGTTTGTAAAAATCTGCAGGGAAAAATAAACCATACAAGCTGGCAAGTAGTTTTAGTGGCATTTAAAACAACTATGGTAGTTATAAACAGTAAACAAAACATAGTAACCAATTCAAACACTAGAGATTGTTGTATCATAATCATTAATTATTTCAGCAGCAATGACTCAAGTAGAAAATTAAGCCAACAGTACCCCCTGTAGCAATAATGAAGTACTGTATTTCTTACAGAAAACTGACAGTCTGTGGTCACAGTTTGGAAATCCTCTGAATTTGATCCTTGGAAGAGAGACCTCTAAGAAGCTTTTGCACAAAGTACTTTTAGAAGGAGTTATATTCCAGACATACATTCATAAACACAATCCAGAGCCCATGAGCAGTGGAGATGATGTTAGAGGGATTTCAAGAAGAGATGCAGAAATATAAGTGTGATGAAGACCATTGGTGGGATTCAGTTCTGTGTTTTAGACAACACTCCAAGCTATTTTTCTGAAGAACCAGTGTTATGAAGCAGAAGATTATAACCTAGAAGGGCCTGAAGATGCAACGTTCACTGTGGCTAAACTCCTTACTACAGTAGTGCTAACGGGTTCAGTTCCAAATATCCCAGCTGGCCCTTTATGGAACACTGAAGCATGTCTGAGAGGAAACTACACTCTCCTTCCTTCTGCCAAATCCATGCTACATCTCTTCTGGCTGCTTGGAAATGAAGCTCAGAGTGACCAGGCTTCTCTCTAGTCATGGGTCAAAAATTAGGTGGTTGAATCTTAGTTTTAAATCTCCTTAATTTCCAAGAAAATTGCAGAACTTCAAGGATACATGAATTTTGCTCAGCCAAAACTGCTTTTAATTTTCATTTGCAGATTTTGGTATCTTTTCAAAGAGATGAGAAAATTCAAAAAGTGCTGTCAGAGTTGGTAGGGAATACAGTTCACTTTAAACTTATTTGGCTTTTAATTTCTCTGCTATTAGTCTTTCCAGTAGAGCTTTTTGATGATAGTAACAAATAATATATTTCTGATGTTAGATGACACTATGGGAAGGGGGGAAAAAATCATGTGATAACATTTCACTTCAGAACTGCCTTTACTTTAAGGATCTCAGAATTCCTGAAAGAACTCATTACTTTAAGGATCTCAGAATTCCTGAGAGAACTCATGTAGAGTTCCAAACTTCTACATGCAGATTTCTACATATGAAAATGCATAGAAAATACGTCTTTGGTCAAAGCCCAAGCAGCAAAAAGTAGGAAATTGCACCGTTGATAAAAACCAAAAGGATAAAATGCAACCATTCAAAAAGGAAGAGACAAGACAATCAAGTGCTATTACAGAAGCAATCAGACAGAAGCTCTAATCTCCTTGTCCAAGTTATTAACACATCCCAATTAAGTATTTTCTTCTTCTCCTTGTTTCAGTGTTATTTATGCACCAGAAGCCTTTTACAGCATGAAAGAAGGCACCAGCTGATGTACAGTGAAGTTATAACCCAACTATAATGCAAGAAATGAGAAGCTGAATCAAAGGTGAAGGGACATTTTTCACTTCCACATGTACAGTAACAATTCTTGAGTAAATATGGGTTTTCCTCACAGAAATCTCTGTCAGGCCTGTCTCCCCCTGTGAAATTGTAAGGTGGTGTTCTGTAATTTCAGACTAGTTCCTTATTTAACACTAGATTTTTCTTCTATTATGTATGTGCCCTGGCAAACATTAATGCTCACAAGAAATATGAAGTCTTCACCCAAACCCTGGGGAAGACACAGGCTGAAATGTAAGGGACCAATTGCAAACATTCCTGCATGAGAATCCAGACTATTGATTCAGGCCAACACATCACATATAACATACACATTAGCAAATAAAGGCAACAAAACAAATTTGCAGAAATAACAGGCAACAGTGCTGTGTATTCCAGGACCTCCCTCCAATTTCTAAGATTAAATCTTAGAAAAAAAAAAAAAAAAAAAAGGCATAAACATTATCTACAATAGTTTTAACAGTATTAACTTATCCTCTTGCCTGAAAGCCGTGAAACAATATGACGTCTTTTTTCTTTGTGTATTAGAGAAGAGAAGATTCAGCAAAGTGCCTTTACTGCTGCTAAGTAATCTGAGTAACCACTGGGGACTGTGTCAAGCCTCAGCTATCCAAAAGCCTTCTCAGAAAGACAGCCTTCTGAGAATTAAAATACAGAACAAGGAAAAGAGACAAGATTCAGGATGAGCACTGTGAAGCTTGAAAGATAAATTTCTCTCAGGAAAAGCAGACAATGGAAAAGCTGATGTCCCAAAACCATGGCAAAGCCATCAAGTCTGCAGGTGAAGCAGCTGCAGCGAGTCCCTGAACCTGAGGAGCCCCTGGGTTAAGTGTGATGGGCAAGTGCCAACAGCAAACAGGACCCAGGACTCTGCCAACTAGCCCAGACGATTGTAAGGACTGAAGGGTCATGAGAGGAAGGGATACTTTGGTATTCTGTGTAGCTTTAAGATGATGTCATTGACATACCGACTACCAAACAGAATCCTCCATCCTCAATGATCCAGAGCCTCAGATCACCTTCCAGAGTGATCACTCAGATTTATATCCATTTAATACTACTTACAGAGTAACCAGTTGTTGCATACCTCACCAGTTATCACTAAATCTAAACTGTATGTGAACTGTGGAAGTGAGATGTGCCAGACTTTGAAAAGGAGGAATCCAGTTCATAGACAAATATCATTCCATTGTGTTTACCAGTAACATGTACAAAATATATCAATTTCCCTGCTTGGTCTGAGACTTTCCTCTTTCAGATGTGCCTTAGTGTTTGCTCTATTTCTGAAGCTATATTAACCAAGAAAATTCCGACAATGGTCAACTATCAATCCTGTGTATCCAAACTGAGGATTAAAACTACATTTTGCCAAAAGCAGAAAGTTTAAGGATATTTCCCAGCTGAAATATTTTTCAGGTGTAAACCACTGTTATAGATCTTTGCACACAGAAGGATTGTGCATCACTCACCAGGAAAAATCCCATCAACAAGCAGATTCCTTGGAGAAGACTGAAAACTAAATGGACAGCCTGGCCAATTCCTCAGCTCTAGCTACTAGTAAAAAACTGTTTAAGAGGAAGAGGTGGTTTATGGACCTTTGCACTTAAACAATACATCCTGGGCTGCGGTGAATTTGAAATTATTGGAATCTCAAACTGGTTATCTAAAAAAACCATAGATACTAACCAAGACTCCAACTGGGATCCCTTGGGGAGACTGGGAGAAATAAATAATGCAGAATTAGGTGCTGCACCTCAGGGCACACCTTAGTCTCCTGGAATAAGTGGGATTTCATTTATCAGTATAGATTATCCATTCTTCACAGCAGAAACCAGCTCAGCTCCCACAGCTAATGCTAGCTAGCACTGGGGTAGCCCATTATTTGCTTAGAGGAAAGCATCAAAAAATAGAATTTCCTTAAGTTCACAGGTTTGTAAAGCACTGTAAATGAAAGACTTACCTTCAAAATGTAGGCTAATGAGGATCACAGGAAAAAAAAAAGGAGGCCTTGTTTTGACTTACATAGGTAGCAAACACTTTTAGACGCTGGGTCTGGTTTAACATACATCCTTGTGAGAAAATAATTAGGTGGCTAAGTGTGAGTCAAATGTCACTTATGAATAGTGCATGTCTGTGTGATGAAGAAATGCTGACTACATAGGAGTTCAGCCTCTATAGTACATTTTCAGGCAAACCTTCTCAAAGTTACTTAATACATGTCAACAACTTAAACTGTAAGCAAAATTAAAGAAAGAAATTTGGTCCTTGAAAGACATCCTTTTAGGACCCAGAGATTATTAAATCAGCAAGTTATGTCTATCATTAATCTTTTCTGAATGAAACTAGTCTATTTGTGTCCAAGTATATGTGATGATGTGGAATAATGCAGTAAGCAAAGCTGGGTTTCAGGCAACAATATAAAGGTATGATAAAGGATACATTACTGTTCTCCAGATCCCCTCAACAATAAATCTTCTAAAAATATTTATATTGGAAACATTGTGTGAGATATTTAACAAAATGGAAAGCTAAATGAGGTAAAATTCAAGGTTAGTACGAAACAAGATGAAAACTTCATTTATCCAGTTCCTTAAAAATTCCCCTAAATCATGTTAATTTATCCTGAGAAGTTACAGTTAAAGAGGAGCAATCTATACCATCCTCTACTATTTCAGCTTCATACTGGAGCCTGATGTCTATTGGAGGATAGAACTTCTATGAGGCACATGCCTTTTTTTTTTTTTTTGAGGAAAAGTAGTGACTTCTGCATTCCATGATATTATTTTTTTGTCTCTGAAAAAATAAGGTATATTGATGATGCAAACATTCTGTGGGCATTTATACTGTGAATCAGAAAAGTGGAGTATATCCTGACACAGTCTAAGGAGAGAATATTGCCCTACAGTCTTTTAAGAAACTAATCTTGGGCCTAAACCCCTGATTATCTCTTGCATAACTTACCTGTTCCAAAGCATTTGAATTATTCCATAACCTATGCCTTGAAGTTGCCATGAGAAGTCATACACAAATTTTATTCAAGTACTTGCAAAATTACAAGAGTTCTTTAGCTTCTGTTGTACTCTTCAGCCTTCTTTAATGTGAAAGCATCACGATCTATTATCCTTCTAGTATCTTAATATGACTAATGGCTACTCCATCACTGAAATAGTTATTTTATGTAATTGAGTAGAACTGACCTGGATCACATTATTCAGAGCTTATGCAAACTTCCTCTTTGAGGTCATTTCCCAGTTCATATCTGGTCCAGATAGATCCTGACTGATATTTGAAAGCATAATGAAAACAGAGGGTCTGACATAGGATGGCCAAAAGACTGACAACAGCAATACTGTTCACAAATGCAACATTGGCTACAAGGCAGTTCTTCTACTTCAAGATCTCTGTTTCTGTGGATCATCTCCAACTTGCCAAAACATGGGACACAGTATTTATCAGTCACGCTAAAATGTGCATCCCTGCTATGTTCCCTTGCATCTGGTGGGGATGTCTAGAGTGGCTTGAGAACATTATCTGAATATCCCATTCTACAAAACACAGAAGGATTTTGTAAATGTCATAACACAAAGTAAATATAGTTTTGGTAATTGTGCACCTGGCTTTCTTGAGGGTGCATTTGGAGTACTCTTTTTGTCCCTTATTCCATTCAAGAAAGATATCAAAAAACCAGAGTGAATGCTGTGGAGAGACACCATAGCCCAGAGCACAGATGTAAGAGAAGAAACCAAGAGGGTCAGGAGACAAGGAGTCTAAAATTGGAATTTAACTCCTGTCTGCCGTGCCTTGTGAAAGGCTGATGAAAGAGATACAGAGCTAGACTCTTCTCAAGCCAAAGGAAAAAGGAGCAACACAAATCATAGGAAAAGAATTGTACCTGAATATTAGGAAATTAAAAATCACAGAGAAGGTAGTGCAGCACTGTAGGAGTCCACAGGTATAAAATTAGACACCTTCATTATTGTGAGAGGAGCCCAGTCATGGTTCACCAGCAGATATTCTGGTCTGCAAGGCCTGATTTTCTCAGAGGGAGTAAACATCAGCTGTTTCCACTGAATTCTGTAATATATGTCAACATTTATTACTTTGAGGAAATTAAAGGTAGGTCACTCAAGATTCAAGGAACAGATTTTTAAATCCCCTTTATGTCTGTACTGGACATCGAAGACAACATGCAGACAACTGCATCCCTGTGTTTAGGTACTCTAACACTGTTGCTAAAAGCACCATGGAAAATCAGCCCCTTATTGTTTGATGTGTCTCTTTTGTTAGTTAGGTCAGATTTCTTTTGCTATCCCACAGTGCTATATGTGGTGCTGTGTTTATTTTCCAGGTCAAGGATTTTCATGCACTGGAAACTTTACTTTGAAGAAAAAATATGAGAGGGGAAAAAAAATAAAAAAGATAATCTTAAATCAACCAAGTTTAAAGGGAAGAGAAAAAAAGTTCAGTTCACATGATTAACTGTCATAAGCACAGTACATACCATCAGAGGTGCCAAAGCCTGACTTGAAAGGTTTTAAATGTTTCAAGCTGTGCAAGCATGCGTTTCTTTAAACAGGCAGAACTGATTATGATGATCCCAGGCAAAACCTTAGTTAAACAGAGGATGTGCAATTTTTGTAAATCATTATACAGCAATTACTAACTATTGAAATAAATGGCTTGTGTGTTTATTAGCATTAGAGTCTTTTTTTCTTCCCTCTGTATCCCTGTGAAGAATAGGGAATGCCACAAGTGATGAAGACAATTTTCGTCATCAATACAGGACAAGGCAACAAGTCTGGAGAAAATCAAACTTGGCCAAGTAGTGTTGTTTAGATTTCAAAAAGTTTAGTAAACTTTGGGATAGTTTCAAATAACACTTTTCTAACAGTTAAGGTCAAATTTTCTTTTCACCTCTTTATTACCAAAAATATATATACATTCTGGTCATACCAAGAAGCTGAATGAATATCTGTTCCTTAATGTGTCAGGAGCTGAACACAGTCCTACACACAACATTTTAGATGAATGGAAAGAAGCACAGAAATTATGGAAGTAGGGATAAGGTCATGCAATCCTTATTATATTTTACTATTTGTGTTCCTAACTTTAAACAAAACCTTATTCAGCTGAGCTTTATATACTTTTAAAAACTTATTTTAACTGGCATGGACGATTGTTTGGACACTCCTAAATCTTATTTAACTTGCATGAAAAACTAAATTGACAAAAAGGTATGAAGCAAAATAAGAATTTTAAAAGAGCTTTGTAAGGGGTCAATTTTGCCAATTTGAAACTTAAGTTAAACTGGCATCGCTTTAAAACTGTAGAGGCACATGTTATTCTAGCCACATTGTGCCTTCAGAACAGATAAATGCTCCAAAACATCATCCAAAACACCAAAACATTATCACCAAAACACCATCTCCAAAAGACCATATTCCCCAATCACCAGCAGATCAGAGAGAAGGAAGCATCTGGAGGCAGAAAACGAAAACACCTGAAGACAGAACATCTCTTTACCCAGAAGATGATGGGAGTTTATATATTCAGTTTAAGTGAAGGCTTATTCTCCTCTTTGCTGACAGTCTCCATCCCATTACATGGCCAAAAAAATCAGCAGTTCCCAGGAACAGGAGGTCTGCCTGGGCAGATCAGGTTGCAAACTGAGTCTTAAAACATGTTCTTGGTGTGCTGTGCATGTCAGAGGCAGAAAATTTGGGAACAATATTCTGAACTTGAACCTATGAAAACAACAAAGAATCAATCTAACTCGCTGTCCACAGAAACACAAGGGTTTTTTCCCCCAGAGAATCTTGTTTTATTGTCTTATGATTTACTCACCCAGCTGGAGATAACTGAAAGAGGACTGATTTTTAATAAATTACAAGTATGTGCCCTGGCTGTAGCCAGATTACAATGCAGCCCTCAGGTTGTGATTCACAGAACCGTGACTTGTTAGGCTGGTCCATGGTTAAGTACACTGAAATAAGGAGATGTTCAAACACTACACTCATTAAGACATGTTTAATGCTTTCCTGAGAGAATTCCTGACCAGCTAGTGTTAGATCACCTTGAATAAGCTGAGATATTTGCTCTACTTTCTTTGGAAATAGAGAAAATTTTATTTTTTCAGCGTGACAAAACAAGCTGGCTCAAATGCCTGGCTCTTAGTCATAGTTTCTCTTTTCTTCTATCTCTTGATTTATTTCATAAAGTAGGATTTGTAACCATCAATAAAAGGTGGTCTTTTCCTTCCTGTAGGCAGAGCATCTCATAATGAACTGATCTACCAGTTAGCCAGTATCTGATCTACTCCCTAGGTACAGCATCTGACCTCCACTTTAAATACAGACACTTGCTCCCATCTATTTATACTCAGCTCTTTACCTGTACTCTTTACACATATGTATCAACTTCTGCACGTGTTATTTAGAATAATAATATACAACCTGTAGTATACTGAAGTTGTCATTCCACAGTATCCTGAGATTTATAATGGAAAAAAACAGATCTAAAGGGAAACCTAAGAAGTTGATTAATACCAGAAAAGGAATAAATAAGATTGGAAACAGAGTGGATGCTTGAAAATCTTACTTGCTTCTAGCCAGGGTCACTAATTTAATTTTCTCCTACCGTCCATGTGGTTTTTGTTTTTTAATTTCCAGGAATTCCTGACTGTTTACTCTATAGTGAACCAATGGGGTTTTGAGACCATGCTATGTTGTGGGAAATGTCTCAGTAGTATGTGTTCTTTGTTAAAAGTTGCAGAGGAGCTGCATTGGTGTAATTGAACAAACACTAACTGTGGGAATACAGAACAGAGAATAAAACAGACTTGATTAGCATAGCTGATCTGATAGCCAGGATACCATGGCAGGAGCAAACAGAACCTTGAAGTTTACAGAAGATGGGATTAAACCTGCTTACAGGAAGAGGGAAGATTCAATCAAGACCTCTGCGAGCAAGAGATGTTGTAAAATGTATGAGTTGTCTGTATAATTCTTAACCTGATTTTGTAATAGAAAATTATTAACCTTCCTGAAATGGTATATAAGCTTTGGCAAAATCTGAGTAAAATTAGATTCTGATCACTGAATCAGTCTTTCCATCTCTCCATCAATCACCAATAACTATCTCACTTTTGAAAGGGAGCATAATCTGCTCATCAATTCAAGCCAAATGTCTGCTTAATGGTTAAGACATTGCTATGTGTCATCTGCCCAGTATTCATCAAAGAAGTGTTCCACAAGTGCCTGAAACCTAATTGCCAGTGTTAAGAAAAAAATCTTTAAATAGATTTGTGAAGGCAGATGGCTTGTTTATATATAATATTAATATGAACAGCATTTTTCTAATGAAATGGTGTGTGATTTATCCAACATGTACAGCACAGCAAAGGCAAAAAAGGAGTGGGCTATACACACACACCTCACCAGGTTCTGGTTACAGAATGTGCTGTGCTGCCTGCCCGAAGCCTGGCCAGGGCTGTGCTCCCTCCCTCCCACCCCAACACCTCCACTGGATGAGGATGGGAGCTGGGGCTTCAGCCTCACACCTGGTAAGATGATGGCCACCCTCTTCAGTTTTGCCCTGGCCACATCCCTCCCTGCTTCTAAAAAAATCAGAACGCTACATATAGATGAAATCATGCAAGAAGTAATAGAGGCACTGCCAGTTGTTAAATGTCTGTCCCTGACCCAGGTCCAACATCACTTATCCTTCCTTGCCTCCTCCCATTGTTAATATCGCTCCCAGTGCTTCACAGATGTTTTCTTATCATGCTACTGAGCGGTTATTTTTCAAGCGGCTTCTCAGAGCAGATGTTCTACAGACACGTACTTTTCAGCTTTCTGTTGGCATTATTTCTCTCATAAAAGAAGTGTTACTGCCACATTGCCTTGAAAAAAAAGAAAAAGAAAAAAGAAAAAAGAAAAAAGAAAAAAGAAAAAAGAAAAAAGAAAAAAGAAAAAAGAAAAAAGAAAAAAGAAAAAAGAAAAAAGAAAAAAGAAAAAAGAAAAAAGAAAAAAGAAAAAAAAATAAACCCCAGAACTCCAAATAAAGAAACAAAACATTGGGGTTTTTAAACAACTGCTGATAATCTGATAATATTCCAACAGAAGCCTGGATGTTGCAGTTATGACTGTACATTTCACAAAGAAGCTCTTTCTACATGTCTCTCGCTCAGAAACATCTAATCCTTATCCAGTTGCAGGACAATTCATTTAATACTTAGCAATAAAAGTTGCATGAGAAACAAAATGCAGCACAGGTATGTTTAGACATACACTATTTCACAACTGTATTTTGTTTATTTGTTTTAACATGCACACCCCACCAAAAAAAAAAGGGTCCCAAAATAAATTATGCATCATTTAGTTTTATGACAGCAGGTAAACCTATCCATACTGTGTGAATCTCATCTCTACTCTTTCCATCAAGTTCACTCATCAGGGTATGTTCTTCTAGTTACTTGGTCGTAGCATCTTTCTACTCCTCTTTTTATAATGTATTTCCCTCCCACTACTATTATAGATATATGTACTTGCAGTTCTGGTCAGGTTTTCAAAGGGCATTTGTGTTTTCAAAGGGCAAGTGCTGCACTTGCAACCCACTAGTTCTCAGGTCAACACTTGCAAATTAGCAAGGAACAACTCATCTCAGAGAAGTATTGTTGTAGGCTGATTTTCAAAGTGAAATGTGCAGCACAGCAGTCATGTGGAAATACAGCTACGTTGGAGACACTATCTGGGTGGAGAAAATAAACAAATACCATACAAGTTTGGGAACTACAACCACGGGCCAGATTTCCCCCAACAAGTAAAAACTGGAATTGCCCCATGAATTAAGACTTGGTTTCATGGGAGCTATGCCAGTTCAAGCCAGCTGAAGAGCTAGCCCACAGCCCACAACTCCTGGCTTTGACCAAACTGAATATCCCTTAAGTACATGCCCTTGATGTGGAAGCAAAGCCTTGAAGAATGAGAATAAGAACAGAAAATCTTTACTCAAGCCACCTCGTGCCCCTGCTCCAGTTGGCCTTTCTATACAATCAGTCCATTCAACAATACTTCAAGTGCCTGATTCATCCTCTTTTATGTCAGTGAAACTGTTGGACCCAAGCCAGCATAAAACAGGAGCCATTCAGAGCTCAGTTAAGCCCGAGGCTTTTTGAAAGGGTTGATGAGCTAAAGCTTTTACAGTTCCTGTTAATACTAAGCACCAAATGTGTCTCTTGCAGAGACTTTTTTGACTTCCAGAAACTTGGGACATGAAGCTGTGGGATAATGGCAGTGTGACAGTGACAGGCAACTCAGTGAATGGATTTTGAGACGCTTGATCCACCAGTAGCCTTCTGTAACTCTCTGACTTCTGCTCTTAAAAGGCAGCGTCAGTTCTGCACTCATCTGTTTAGGAAAAACAAATCCAGTGTTTTCTCTTTACAGTCTCTCCCTCCTTAGCTCAACATCACTCCTTCCTCACTGTCCTACATACCACCAAAACATCTGGGGTGGTGGCCTCTGCCAGAACTCACACCAAGTTGTTCAATTAGTCAGATATCTCCAGGGATTGGGCAAATGCTATGTATCAGATTTCTCTCCATCCCACTAACAGTTCTTGCTACACACACACAAAAAAAAACCAAACAAACAAAAAAAAAAAAAACCAGTGCAGTGGCTTAAAAAAAAATCCACCCTAAAACACAACAGTGGGATATAAGAAGTTTGGAAGCTGAAGTGAGGGGGAAAAAAGGTTAAATATTGTCTGTGTGCATGCATGTGCATATTTACTCACACATATAAATGCAATATAACATTTTTCCCAAATGTGTATGATGGCCAAGAAATATCAAGGGTGGGCATGAAATATTACCAGAAAGCATAAGAGAAATAAAGTAGCTGACTTCAAAAAGAATGGAAAGTACTTTTGACTGGGGTTCTAATAACTGTGGGAAAGCTACTAGAGGAAAAGTGGGAAACGTTTAAGCAACTGTTGGAAACAGTGCAGTTGAAATTCTTCCCACTACAACCAAAACAGGGGAAAGTACAACATAGGCCATTGTGGTTAGGTAAGGAATGAAATGCAAAGAGTTTTACAAGCAGAAAGCTGAAAGCTTTTAAAAAAGATAAACATATCTGGTGCAGAGGATTTGGAGGCACTGTATGTAAAAATAAGCAGAAGTAAGTTAAAGGATCAAATTAAAGGAGCAACTGGAATTACTGAATGCTAAACTACACAAATATTTCAACTGACAACAATGAACTCTTTAGACATTCTCACATTAAAGAAAAAGAAAAATATAAAGGTGGTCTCCTAAAAATGCACAAAAAAATGAGAAACAGAGACAAAGGAAATGGTTTAATAATACAAAGGAGGAAGGAAAAAACAAGAATTATATTACTGTTCCTGATTCAGAGCCTGATCTTACAGGAATTGAAATGCAACTCTTTACTTTTTTATGGGCAGATATGCATCTGCACCAGGTAGACAAGACAGAAAAAGCAGGACAAAGCACGCCAATTTCTTCACCTTTTCTCCCAATTGTGATTATGGGGCTGGCTCAGGTTCCTATGCTTTTAAGAGGAGACATGAAACTACTACAGATTTCACCTGGCCACAGTGATCCTAAAGATGCCTTTCTGTTATTTGTGAATCACTGGGACTCACTCTTTTCTGATCACTTAGAAAATTCAGCCCAGCTTGATGTCAGATAGCAGGGCACTCACTATAAAGCCATTACAACATGATTTAACAACCCATACTCCAGAGAAATCCCAAGGCAGCTCAGGAACACTTAGGTAATTCCCTACTTATTTTGTTTACACCTTGTGTCTGTGAAAGGAAAAAAAAATAAACCTAAGCATTAAGAAACTATTAAATATCAGTATAACATAGCAGGGTGTGAAGAGCTACAAATGGCAGACAGTCAGTGATGTAGAATTTTTGGAGCTGAAAGACTTTCCTATTTTACATTACTCTCTTCTGTCATATGGACATTCAAAGCAAAGTATTTCTGCAGAGAATTTACAGAGGGAGTGGGCTCTGAAGGTGATTTCCCCCTTCCTCCCCCCCATACTTGTGCTGTTTGATGGAGACAGACCCTGCACTGAAGTGGATAAACCAGTTGATTTTTCCTTCATGCCTTCTTTCCCCATCTGGCTCCACACCTGTTGTGTGTTAAGTATATTTTCAGTGAAGACAAAAACATTTAGGATGATCTAATAGATGTATACAAAATAATGAAGGAAGTGATAATGATGTATATGGTAAAACATCCTCCCATCCAAGAAGCCCAATGGCCATGAAATGTGGCAGAAGCACTCTAAACATAAACACAAATAGAATCCAGTAAGAACCTAGTTCACAAAGATAATGAAACACCTGGAATAAATGGTGACACAAGACAATAAAAAATTGCAACAGTGTTCTAAGTATTTTTGTATTGCAAATAAAAATGTAAACCACAGAAAAGTAGGAAGGAGATAATTATAACAAGAAAATGAAAACACTTGGGTACATCCATGAGCAGGCTGCATATGTAATAAAAGCAACTGTGAAAAAGCAACTGTTTATTATTATTAGTTATTGTTACTTTACTCATTCTTCTGATACAAAAAGTATATGAAGCCAAAGCCAAACACTTACAGTGGAATTAAGTACATCCACACCTACAAGGTCTGCAGGAACAAGTCCTGATTTCTTACTATGAGCTGTCACTGTAAGGAATAAAGTGCTGATTCCTGATCCTTACACCAAAGTGTTAACACAGTTGAATGTTGCTTTCTTTGTTGAAAGTGTTTACCTCATACTCAGTTGAATGTTGTTGAAAAAAGTGCCTTTGTTAAAAACCACTTACCTTGTGCCTGTGTCACCTTTCCTTTGGTTATTGCCTCTGCTGCTTCCCTAAAATCGTGCACATGCAAATGAGAAGACCACCAAATAATCATGGGAGCCCACTCAGGATTAAAACCTCTAGAAACAAAGAGCCAGTAAAACATCTAAGAGTAGAGAACATCGGACCACCAACCAGAGCTTTCTGCCTCCTTGCCATAACCTGAACAGCACTTGACCTGACTGACACCCCCCCACACATTGAACCAACAGTGTCTTCCCAGGGACTCTCGTGCGGACAGAAGCCCCAGCACTGTGGTAGAGTTGAACACCTACTCCTCTGCGTTGTCCATTGGGAGCAGCAGTGGTGTGTGTGACCCCTTGGGTCCCCCCACCTAGAGCTGACCTCAATAAAGGCCTTTTCAAAGGAGCTGGTCTCCTGGCTCACTCATTTCATCACTGTTGAAGATGTTGACACTGACATTACGCCACTCAGGAAGGATGTTGACCTTCCAGAAATTAGACCACTGCCATCAAGAGTATTTCCTGGCTCAAAAAACCTGTCTGACCTCTCAATAGTGATTTGCTTTATTTAGAGTTAGCTCTGAACCACAAATCCAAAACCTTAAAGGAGTGGTTCTGTCCCTAATTTTGAAACTCAGGCCCATCTCTGAGCCTGATTCTCAATAGCTTTATTGGAGCCACACTGATTTACACTTGCTGAGTGTGTGGTTCTCTAAAGACGAGCTGAAAAAGCACATGTACCCCGTCTCCAATATACATACATTTTGACACAGCCTTTGAAATGAGTGTTAAATCCTTAATATCACTAACAATATGGAAGTATATTTGATTTTTTTTTCTTCAACAGCTCTAGTCTCTCTCAGTTCTCTTAATTCCCACCCTGAGGCACAGAGCTCACACGTTCGGGTACTGCCCAAACACACTGGATGAGAGCCCTCTGTTTATGCACAAGGCAATCCTCAACCCAAGTTTTCCCCCCCAAACTTCAGAAGATATTTTCATGTTGTTCTCAACAGACTGTGTCTCAGGGCAAGGAGCAACAGGGTTTCACTAGTGCTTTGCTTGGAAGACTGTTGATTACTGCCCAATGTGGATGTGAGGGTTTGGGCCGTGTTTTGGCCCGAGTGTGCTCCAGCTCTGGCCCCATGTCCAGCAGCCAAACCAGCAGAAGATGGTGACGGCTGTCACTCCTCATTCCCCTCTGCCAGCTTGGAAACCATCCACTGAGAAGCTGCATCTCATTACTGCTGCTGGACAGCGCTGGGCCGCATTTGCCCACAGTGATTAATTCAGTGAATTTGGCATGCAGAGAAGAAATCTCTCAAAATTGCATTATTCCAGAAAAAAACACCTGGATACCCTTAGGAAACAAATATAACAACACTAGTATTGAGAAAAAAATAATCACTAGGAATTTTAAAAGGGGGAAATAATTTGCAGTCAGATATTTCATGGATCAGAACCAGCTTGGTAAAACAGATCCCTTTGTAGTGTTATCAAATGTTCTGATACATGGAGACTTGCAAACTGCAGTTTCCTGTTCTGCTAAAATATTAGGGTGTGATTTCATTAACCAAAGGTTTTTCTTTAATATTAAAAATGTCAATAGGTGTTTTCTAAGCCATATATAGAAAAAAGTTATACTTTTATGCTCCCTAAAGTAGATCAAAACACAGTTTTGACTCACAGTACATTATGTTCCTTTCCCCTTTCCTCCCCCATCTTTTTAACAAGAGAAGGCAGCAGAGAATTTGAGCATCACTCAGTTTTCTTACTTTTTTTCTTAATAAAGCATAGTAAAATTGAAAGCTTTAGTAAATCTACATGCCTATCTTCATGTATCAAAAGGTGCTGGCAAAACTTGGAAATCAGGGTGTTTAAAACAGTAACTCTGCTACATTTTTATCAAAAATGCTCTAATATTGAACACTTCAGCTGATTCAAAAGTATAATAATTTAATTGTGGCCCAGATTTTTGGAGCCTTTCTAAACTTGAAGTTCAGAATTACAAAGGGTCAAACAATGCAAGAATCAGCAGAAACCCTTTGCCCAGTCCCACTTAATATTTCAGTTATCTCCCATATGGAATGGCAGTGACCAGGATCTAGAGTAGAAGAGAATTTCACTCCAAAATCTATTCAACAGGACTTTATTGTTTCAATCAAAAAGAAGAACACACAATGACTGTGTGTACTCAAGAACCCCACTCCGTATCTCTCATTTACCCATTTGAGGACAATCTAATTTCAGCATTCTGAGCTAATTGAATCAGTGACAGAGAGACAAGTGTTTCCAGTACTTTTCTGTGGAAATGTCTCACAGCCCACTCTATTGAAAAAGAAAGATTACATTTAGATCTTTAATTTCTGTATTCAATCAGTAGAGTTAAATTCACACATGATCTCATGGAACAAAAGTAGGCAAAAGTGATGATGTGAGAAAGGTATTTTTTTCTATGTTCCATTGCTGTGAAATCCTATCTTCTCAAACTCACTGCCTATCATATCAATTTAAATGAGATATAACAGGACATTTCATTCTCATTCTGCAGCTTTTATCCAGTTTTTAAAATCTTTTCAGTACTTCATATTCCTTATTTACTTTTCTGAAATATTTTTAATTCACCTGTTTCATGAGAAGACAATTGTCTCACACCAAAGGTCTCTAGACAACTTTTCTACTCATCAACCAATCACTACTGACCACCTATGATGAGATTAGAAAAAGTTCAAAACTGACAGTGTTTTTTTAAATGTAGTACAAGGAGAATCTGTACTTAGAATGACTGTGTTTTGTGTACATAATATATGTACATAATACTCCAGAACTGGAGTTGCACCAGTCTTGCCTACATAAGATAAATGGTTGCATCATCTTATGGGCCTCAGGACTTCTTCATTCTTTGTATTTGAATAGCAAAACATGTAATATAAAATCCACATGATGATTAGTAATGAAAACTAAATTCAAATCCTTACAAATTCAAACTGTTTGAGCAACTGTAAATCAGGATTTGCTTGTGCAAGATGTTACTGCAATATTTTGAGTGAGAATCTTCACCACAAAATACTGATTTTATTCATTATAATACAAGACCATGACAAAAATCTCTTACTTGATCCTGTACTGAACTTTTGCTTAGCTTAAAATATTATAGCAGCTACATCTGCTTCCACAGTATTTCTAATAGATACAGTCATGAAAAAATTTCACCTCAAGTTCACCTTGGTCCTCTTCTTAAAAAAAAAAAAANTGTTCCTGACCTTTTTCCTAGAAAAGACAGATAGATTGTGTGTAGAGTTTATTATGAGATCGATCAACATAATTGAGGTATCATCTTCTCAGCTATTTCTGTCATCATTTTTAAAGGCAGAGATTATTATGTTTCTCTTTCACCCATCTGGGAAAACACACTATGTTCTCATGTAATTTGAACATTTTAGCAAGGATGTGAGACCATCTTTTTGGATGTAGCTAATAGCTCTGCCATTAGGCCATCCTCTCTTGAGACTTCATTTTTCCTATTAATAATTGTCAAGACTATCTCTTTTTTCAGAAAAAAACAACCACACCTAAGTCTTCGCTTCCTCTCTGGCACAACACCAGCCAATATGAAGTTCAAAATGTTGTTACAGTTCTGAGGCTCCTTAACGATTCACTTGCTCCTTATGAGGATCTTCACAGGCAAAACCTTTTCTACAGCACACTTCTTTCAAGAATGATAGCTGAGCATTTATGTGAAGAAGCATGCTCTTTTTATAAGGTCACTTAAAAATTAACTCCAAGTCTCATATTTTTGCAGGAGTGACCATGCACAAATCCTCTTCTCATTTATGCCAATCTTCCAGTGTCATAATTTAAGTGAATTACTTTTAATTGAATCTAACCTCTCAGAGAACAAGACCTGTCTGTCTGCTATGCTAGTTTTCACTCAATCTTTTCCTTTTCCCATTTGCCATTCCATTATTCCATTTCTTTACAGTGATATCAGTTACAAGAAACACTCCTGTTGTGAAATACATTTTTTGTATTCAATATTAGATATTTTTTCCAGTCTGCAATGATAACACACTGTTTCACTGTGATCTCTTATATTTCAATCTCCTTCAACCACCTGTATTCTATGCTATATTTCTACAGGCATTTTCCAGCAGTCACCTCCAGTCATTAATGCTTGACTAGTTAAGACTTCAAGTCAAAGTTTTTGCTTCTGTTTACCATTAAGGCAAAGCCAAGACATTAAATAGGTATGCATGAGTGTGTATTACTGTATATGTTGTTTGTATTAGTGGCTTGAACCCTGAATTTGCTATTTTTCTAGAACTGGCAGAGATAAAATGTTCTTACTGCATTTAAACCCGGTGATTTTCAACTATGTTGGTGACATTAAAAAATCTACCCTTTCAGTGTCTATACCATATCTAAGTATCTGTTCCCACATTAAACATTCTTGTTTATATATATATATATATATATTTATATATACAGAATCTTTGATGTACCTTTTACACCAAGTCTAGTTACTGTATAAACAGATCTGCCTGCTCTGCATTTGACTGAGAGTAATAATATTAATCACCTTGTACCGTTCCATCTTACTCTTTCACAAGGTTTGCATTTTTTTCCTTTCTCACCAAAAATAAGGCATCTGAGTTGAATTGTTTGGTTAAAACAGTTATGAAACTGAAGAATCAGATCAAACTAAATAGTAAGCTTTGAAAATTTGGATCCTAATGATGGATTTGGTCAAGCAGGACTTTTTCAGGACTATCAAAATCTCTTCAAATAGGAATCACAAATTATTCACTAACTATCTGGGAAGTTCAAAGAACTTTAATATTTGACCCAAGAGTTTGCCTGCTCTATCTGGCCGCAAAGTAAATATGATGGGTGGTCTGTTTAAGGCACCAATCCAAGCCCAATCCCATTACACCTCCATAGTATCAACATTTGAAAACACTATAGCTGTTGCATCAACAAAATGCATGGGAATATCTCCAAAGCAGATGGCAACTAGCACATCACAAAAACATGCAGATTCCTGAGCCAATTTGTATAGCAAAACAGCATCTACCACAAAGCAAAGGGAAGAATAATTAGCATATTTAAGCACTCAGAACAAAACTTCCCGACATCCCATGGTTTACGCAAAGGACAATGAAAAGTAATTGTTCTCACATAATACTGGCTTTCACTTGGACAGGACCTACTTACAGCAGGATTTATTCAACTGAGTAATTCCCTTTGAATCTGAAAGAATACACAATTATTTTGAAAATATTGGCTAAATTTTGCATAATGGAAAACACAGGAATCCAATTAAGTAACTTCTTAATGAGAAAATTTCATTATTTCTGAGTCAGTTCTTATAAGCCAAAGTGGTTCTAATATCATGAATATATCAAATTTTATTGTAACTCACAGGTATCTAATACAGTCCACATTTCAATACAACGTTTAACAATCTGCACCTATATAACACAGAACACTTTGTGCCAGATTTGTGCATATATTGCATGCCTAAGTCTCTTTGCAATTGTTTTTGAAAACACATAAAGTTATGCAAACATAACATACAATGTTTCCCATTGTTTGAAAATCTAATTATATTGTTTTCTACATAATTCTTTCTGTGTTGGCTCAGAATGGAGTTATCTATATAATTGTGTCTGTGTTAATTGACTCAGAATGAAGCTATCCAGAGGTGGCTGATTTCACAGATTTCACATGTGAGAATTCATTCAGATGCCTAATGGAAAATCTGCCCTACAGCTAGGCATGCTTAGAGCAGATCCGACATCCCGTGGATAACCTTCCTTCAGTGACCTGTTCATATTTTTCATACTCCAATTCCATAGTTCCTCTGCTGCAGGAAACAAAACAAATCCTTGTTATTGCTAGCTTGATGGTGCTGATTTGAAAAACACAGGTACATTTCAGATACAGCAGAACTGGCTCTTAACTATTTTGTGGCCACTCAGTCACCACACTCCAACCAAGACTGTTTACAGATCCAAACTGGGACCCAATTAAATTTCTGAGTGACATAATTTTCAGTGACCTGCTAATAATGTTATGCCCATGACATGAAATCCAACAATACAAAACAAAAGCCAAAATTTAGAATGTGCTTAATCTCACCTAACTTGAGATACCCAGATTTCAGGCAGCTATAGCTGAGTTTATGGCCATAGCTGAGACCAGGACTCTTTACAGACCACAGAAAAAACTCACTGCCTCTAATGACTACGGTAAAGGAACAATGTTACAGACTCAGAATGAACTACATGAGTCCTTGAAGTCCAACTAAACAAAACAGTAAGGACCAGCCACAGATTTTATCCTCAGCACACAGAAGAAACCGTACACACCAAACTTGTTAACAGAGGTTACAGAACAGCTCTTTTGGGGTATTTATTTTTTTAAAATTAAATAACATATAAAAATCTATATACCATAGTCATTCTGCACCCTGCTTTTATATTCAAGCATAAAATCATCTGTAGGAAGAATGTACTGATGCATACTGCATGTCCTTCTGCCACCTCTGGTCTATGACAAAAAAAACTCACCAGAGTGTTTTACTCTAAGGCACCATAAACATTACCTTAAATACCTGGAGTACAATATTGCATTTTTCATCTACCTTAGTATTATACACATATTTGTGCATAAACAAGCTGCACACTGTTCTGGAAGAATTTGGTGCAGTGACACAGAAGTAATTAAAAACACAGCACATTCAATTTAAAGAAATGGGGGTTCCATTAATACACTGTCTGAAAGAGGAACTGTATCTTTAGGACACCCACAGATTTCCAGTCTTCCAAAGGTCTTGGTGGTTGAGCTTGTCAAACAGTCACAACATTGTACTGGAAATATGAACAAAATATCAATTTTCCCAAATGAAATGCTACAAATCTAGGCCAATATAAACCTGTCAGAATTATCCCTCTATAAGTTTCACCCAGGGTGTGGTGCTGCACAGCTGAGGAGCTGAGCTAATAAGTGTTGAAAAAAAGGAAAACACTGCTTTATGGCATCATGGAAATTGGCACAAGAAATTGATTGTACCTACGCCTCAATCTTGACAAATAACAGCCAAAATGTGGAAGCCATACAAAGTCCCACTGGTATGAAAGCAGGAAGAATGAAACAAACAGTTCTGTCAGGAGTTCTGTATTACATGTTTCCAGTGTTCATATAAATTTCTACATTTCACCTGCTCAGGGTCAGAAAAGGTAAATTAACCAAAACCAATGTGAACATGTTTACTTTCTACTTCCGTATTAAAAAGGCACCTTCTGCCATATCCACGTTCCAGTGGCATCACAAGACTGTGAGTCCAAAAGACTTTTGTTGCATTCAACTTACTTTTGGATCAACCAGAGAGTTACTCTAGACTGACAGTCATATAACCAAAACCAGATTTTAACATTAAGAAAGCAAACGTAGATTTTGTGTGACTCTATTAAGTCTTGCCAATATATTTATATGAGCAAAGCTCTCTTTCAGACTTCCAATTTATACTGGCAAAAGCACTCCACATTGGCACAAGATGCTTCAGTTGAATAGACTGCATTTCTATGGAGAAAACGAGAGAGCTTTCTAGCATAGCTGTTATTTGAGAGTCTGGCATGCTCAATATGCTCGATTCATGTACACATGAAAGCAGAATGGGGCAGCAGTGCTCTGGACACATTAATTTATGAATTCCAGTTCTGAAACCTCCCTAGAATATTCCTATTAATTTCAAAAATTTCTGGTTTGCTAATCAGAACTTAAAAAATTGAATCAAAATTTTAAGAGTTTTAAAATAGCAGCCTTGGGAGTATTTTCATGCATGTCTGGATTTAAAGGTTCATATTTTCATAGCTTCTTTCTCCATTTATAGTGCCTATGTCTTTTTAAGGCAACAAGAACCTGAGATTTGTCTTCAGTAACATATATGCAAGAACACTGGTCCTCTAGAGAAATACCAAAACACAACAAAATTATGCGGTTGCCACGTTGCCACATAAACAGATTAAACTGATGAAGGATCTTTCATTCCCCATGGAGCCAAACCCTTCCACAGCACTTTAATCTTCTGCACATCTCCCACACTTGATTGAGTTCACTCTCGAGGAGAGTGTTTGAAATAGTCTGATACATAAGGCTAGCAACTTTCAAATCCATGTAAAACCAGCCACACCAACATATTAAGTAAAAGACCGACACCTCTAGTCCACATACTGATAGAAAGTAGCCTCACTATTTGCTGAGAATACTGTTAATACAATTTTGATAACCCCTGAGCATGTCTGTGAAATTCTTTGGAAAGGTCTGGTCAAGGAAGATCCCACCAGGCTCCAGAAGGCTCTGAGCTAAACAAGATGGGCCAAGGAGCTTGCCTGGAAGGTGCCTACAGATGCAGCAGCTGAGTGGACATCCTAATGACTCAGAAATAGCAAACCCGCTGGGAGGAACAAGCAGAAGAAACACACAGGCACCACTAACACAGCCAACCATGGGTTTGTTTTGGCAGCTTGTTGGCTAAGTGCAGGCCCAGATTCCTGAAGAAGGGAACTGCGTCCTGTTGTCCCTGGGACAGAGCCCTTGTTCATTTCTAAACAAATTGGATGGCCTGCAGTAAATATCTGGCTCCTGATAGCGAAATTATCTCACAAGACCCTAAATACTGATTGTCTCTTGGTCCAAGAAGAACTTGATCTTTTTATTTATTACTTGTTTACCTTCTTCTGGTAACTAGAAACATTGGGTTAAGATCCTATATTGCCAGACATTATTCATACTTACTTTTCTCTTGTGGACTGATATCCCATACCCAACCCTACACTAAATCCTACCTATGATGCACAATATTGTTGATGTAGCCCAGCCAGGGTTCTTATTTTTTTTCTACTAAGGAACAGGAGAATGCAGCCCCAAAACATACTTCTGACTAGACAGAAAACAACTTTTCAAAATCTATGTATTTTGAAAGTTGATCATTTGCTAAAGACTCAACTGTGCAACTAAAAAGTATGAACGGAAATACATTCTTTTGTTTGGCTTGATTTGAGTATGACTAGTTTTGCATGATAAATGGACCACTAGGTTGTGTGCCTGAATAGTAATTTCTGTGGCACTTCCTACATCTACTGAGGCAATTGTACAAAGAGCTCTTGACAAGAACTTTTCAGAATAAACTGTGCCTAGATGTATACTGAAAGCAGAAACAGAAAAAAACAAATTTTGTGCCAAAGCACTGCGACTGAGTTTCAATACATTAAGCCACCTGCAAATGAGGAGGACAGTGTCTTGCTTTTATCAGACCAGAGAAACTGGCATGAAGGTCTAAAAAATAGGGGACAGACCCTTAAGCCCTGGAAGAAGGGTAGGAGAGGGAAGAAATGTACAAAAGAGTCAAAGTCAGCATTTAATTTTAATGCTCAATGATGAAGAAAACAAGTATAGGATAGCTTCACTCAGTTATGTCATCTCCTGATACGGTGTACACTACTGAGGAAAAAATAAAGGGAGATGTGAAAAGTTTCAAACACCTGATATTTTTATTTCCACACTAAAATCCCTGCTTCTGTCAAAATCACCTAGATATATACTAATTACATAGCAATACAACAATAAGTATGATGTAATAATACAATCAATTAGAAATCAGATACAACCACCAGTGAAGCCTCTGTAGATTAACTCACCTACTAAAAAAATCCAACATTAATTGTATAATACCTGAAAACTACCTTTCAATATCAAGTGCAGGAGCCTTAGTTCTGCATATACAGCTGTAACAGTGTTTCTAGATGTTATATATGTACACATGCTGAATATAAAAATTACTCTGCAACATACCACCTTCAGCTAAAGTCAAATTTTAAATGCAAAGCCATTTTAAATGAGAAAAAGTATCAAAATGGTTTCAAGTAAATGAAAGTCTTCTGTTTATTTCTGAGCAGCATCAGTATGAGAACAGACCCAAATCAGTGAGCACTCACAGCAAGGGTTTATACTAAGGAACAAAACAAAGCTCACAATTAACATTTACTTTCTTTGGGAAACTTAAATATGGCAATATGCTTACATTTCCATATTTATTTAAGTCACAATGTAATCCATTTATTTCATTAAGACCAAAAAAAAAAAAAAAAAAAAAAAAAAAAAAAAAAAAAAAAAGCAATTGCAACAGAATAAGTTTTTAAGGGTGTGGGATCACATTTTATTAACGCTATGTAATGTAATAAATTCCTTTTGGAGATGTTACATGTAAGCAGTGAAAGACTTGTAAAACACCATAAGCATTAGAACTTGAGCATATGTTAGTTTAACAAAATTTGCAAGGTTTTTCCACATTGCCTATAATCTTCTACAGTTATTAACATGCTAGAAATTCATCCAGGAGAGTCCTTTAAGTTAGTAAGGCTAGGTCTTAGCCATGATTTCTATGGGCTACATCTCTTGGCTTCATTGGCTTTACAGCTTTGACTCAGGAAAAAAGTTATAACCCTTTTCTTGTTCTTATTCCAGGCAGGTTTCTTCCTTCCCCTCCTTTAGGTAGAAGGCAAAACTGGCAGGGAAGGGTACTCTTATACCTCTAAAACCAGAAAACTCCCAGAAACAATAGAAGCATCTACTGGCCAAGTCTGAGAACTTGATTCAGACCCATTACAGTATGAAGGGTTTTTTTGCTGTGGGGCTGTTGGGGGAGTTGAGGGAGGGTGTTTAAAAATTTGATTAAATTTCACAAATGATAAAATGTCATTTAGTATCTTTAATATTCAATACAATTAATACACTTCAAAAGCAACCAAAAAAATTCCTTGGGTATAAATAACAAATTATAACAGTACATTTGTTGTCATTCGAATTGTAACACACCACTTTTCCAGTTATGTTTGTCAGGACTCCTACTCTCCCACAAGTTTCTATGTAGCTGTCTGTTTTGTCCTTTTTTTAAAAAACATTAGCCTTTCTCTTGAAGCCAGCCCTGTAGTTCCCTCTATTCAGGGAAAGATAAAGTTAGCTTTTTCTTTGTTTTCTGCCAAAAAAAAAAAAAAAATCCTCCAAACCTTGAGTACTATTTTTGTATGGCGTGATATTTTATTCTTTGTTTTGTTTCTGGCATCAAGGTTTATTTATTGGCACAAAGAAATTTTGTACCTCCAAGCTTGTAACTCAGAAGCAGGGAATGACAATTTATAAGCTTTAAAAAAACTTGACCATGATTTGTTGCCATAACTGTGCAGAAGAGTGTGTCCAAAACCACACATGACTGATGTACCTTTCTCCAGTAACTCCTCACATATAATAACCCTCAAAAATGACATTTCTTATGAAAGGTGGCAAGACAAATTAAAATATTGCAAATAAGCATAATTAAATAACTCTGTCCTATAATAAGAAGAACTAGATTTTCCTTCTAAGCTAGTAAAATAAATGAGCCTTAATGGTTCAAATACCACAATTGGTTTTGTGTACCAGAAGTCAAAGGTAAAGAAAGGTGCGGCTCAGCTACTGAACACCATCAATACTGACTTGTTCATTTTGGCACTACATTGCTGAGATTTGGTATTCTTCAACTGGACAACTGACACTATAGAAAAATTTCGATATACCTTTCATCCCTTTCCACCATGCAATTCCTTAATTTCCCTTAATTTCTCGGATCTTTTTCTTTCTCTTTACTTCTTGGCCTCACTTGCAGAATGCTTTCAGATATACTAAAAATATAGCTGCATGCATTCTAGAGGGGCAAACTAACATGCTGTTCGTTAGTCTACATTTAGCCAGTGCCCTAAGATTTCATGGCCTAAATAAACATGAATAGAGTAGTCAGGACAGCAATTTGAACAGAAATACAAGCACGGCGTGCTCCTCATACGACACACACACACACTGGTGTTTCATCTACTTAACCCACAGGCCATTCTGAAGGTAATAACGTGCTACCTCAAGAGGCTAGGGTTTCATTAAATTTTTAAGAACTGGCAGGTGCGCCCCTATGGCTTGCCAAAACGCGCTGTGATGAACTGCAAAACTAATCCATGCACTCTCCGCTCACCCCGGGTCGCACTGCACCTGGCCGGTGAAATGGCAACAGCAGTTTATGGCCGGCCATTCTTGTCCCACTGTCGCAGAACTGAACGCGCTAAAGCAGGTGGCTAATCTGCACAGCACCAGAGGAAAAAATAAAATTATGACCTTGAACGTGTATAGGTTAACTAAAAGTGCAAAAGTAAGCTCCTGCTCCAAACACCCTTAGGGCAGTTCAATAGAGATTAGCAAGAGCATCAGGATAGCTTTGCTTAGACACGGATTAAGGTCGGACAAGTACTCAAATGCCCTCAAATGCGGGAGATTTTTCACCGTGCTCCTTGCAGGCGCCTCACCCTCTGAAGCGGCTCGAAGGAGCCACCAGCGCCACGCGCCTGCCGTCGGCTCTCCTGCAGCCAGGCCTTGCCCTTCAGGGGCTGCCCCTGGTGAGCTGCAGCCCGGCACCTCCCCGCACACGTGTGTCAGGAAAATCCACAAACGCCAGAAGTTTATGTCCAGAAAGGAGGCAGAGGAACTTTATTCGAATAAAGGGAGAGACTCCACCAGGGCACACGCCCGCAGGGTTTTCTGTCTCTCATGTGTGACAACAAAGGGGCGGACCGGTCCCTGTCACAGGGCACTGCTAAATACAGCCTCTGGAGCGAGTCCGCGCTGCCTGTAAACAAGCTCTGCCAACCGAGAGCAGCGTCTAGAGCGAAAACTTCCCCAGCTCGGTGCCACGATTACTGGGGGTGCCACAGCAGAGGCGCAAGGGGCGGAGACAGAGCGGCCGCAGGCCCGGAACCGCCAGGCCTGGCTCGGAGGGGGAGGGGAGCGCTGGGCATGGCGGCGCCCGTAGCTCTGCAGCGGAGCGTGGTGTCCCCCGCGGGCAGGCACACCGCCTCCCTCATCTTCCTGCACGGCTCAGGTGCCTGCTTTCCCTCCCTTCTCTCCCCGCTGCCCCTGGGGACGGGGCGCTCCGGGGAGCGAGTGAAGTGGGTAGGGTCGGCCGCTCCGGTGCTGCGGGCGGGGGTGGTGGGGCGGGGTGGCCGCGGCGGCCGCCAGCGCTGGGGAAAGGGGTTTGAGGTGATCTGTCCCCGCGGTTCTGCCCTCTCCGGGCCTGGAAGGTGGAGGCGGTGGGCAGCAAAATGGGGTGCGGGCGCCCGGAGAGGCCCCCACAGAGACAGCGCCGGCTCACACCAGACCGGCTTCCTTGAGAACACACGCGTTCCCGGAGATCACAGAACATGCAGGCTCAGTTGGAAGGGGCGCATCAGGGTCATCACAGGCCAGCTCCTGGCCCCGCACAGGACACGCCGAGAATCACACCGTGTGCCTGAGAGCACTATCCAAAGGCTTCCTTGACTTCGTCAAGGCTGCCCTGCTCGGAGCCTGTTCCAGTGCCCAGCCTCCCTCTGGGTGGAAAACCTTTTCCTGATACCCGACCTAACACTTCATACCGTTTCCTTGAGTCCTGTTACTCCCTAAATTGCCTCTCTCAGAGGGATTGCCCCATTCAGAGGATGACTCACCGTTGAAGTGGCTCTTGCTGTTTTGGAGTCGGTATGAGAGTACTGTTGGCACCCTTTAAAAGGCAGTGTTCATTTACCAACTTCTGATTGTTCAGAAGGGCCCTGTCCATGTGCAGACTGTCTGCATGGCTACCCTCTGCCGAGGGGAGTTACCTACATCAGTGACTGGCCTGAGGGCAGCAGAGGACAGTGCGTTTTGTTGGGTTTCATTCCTTAAAAGTTGTTTCTAATGAGCTAAATAACAACAACAAGGTCCACATGACATTAAAGAAGAAAAGAAAAACCAGTAATCTTAGTTCTGTATTAGATCAAGGCCTTGAGAATCAATACTACTGAGCTGCCCATGTGCATATGGCAGTGTGCACAACACTTACCCTGTCTTTTGTTTGCTTTTGCTTTTAGCTGGTGCTTCTGTTTAGTTTAACAAAGATGTGTGTCCTTACTAGATTAGTTTCATTTTTATAATCTAGTTTAATTTTGCTTTTTAAAAATTCTGTGAGTAAAAGAATGAAAGTAAAAGAGTTTATACTGTGTTCAGCTCTCAATGCTAATGCTTTAATGGTTGAGGAAATCGTTTTCTCTAATGTTGGAGTAAGGGAAGATTATGGTTAGAGGTTAGAGGTACTTTAACAACATGTGGTTAAAATACTGGTTAAAGTACTCTACAGCTATTATTTTTTTTTTTAATATGATTTTGTTCATAATGTTTGTGATGGGGTGGTTTTATTTAGTTTCTAGCAGTTCCACAGAATAGAATCTAAACCAGAAGTCTCCACAATGCTGTTGCTATGGGCTGGTGTGTAAACCTGAGTTGTAAACCTTTGTACAGAACTTGTGATGGAAAGTGGCAGTCAAATGGACTAAATCCATTTTGTTCATAATGCTTGCTGTAGACAAACTATAACAAGTGAAGACTATAAATACAAAATTATACAGAAAAATATTAGAACAATCCTGGTACTTGTACATCAGATTTAGGCAGAGGTTCCATTTGGTAGCTTGGCAGGGAAGGCAAATGGACATAGCAAGTATGTAATAGCTTTTTAGGCTGAAGATTACAACTTTGCATGTTGTAACAAGCACAGAATCATAGGCTGGAAAAGACCTTTTAGAACGTTTACCAGACCCTGCCAAGTCCACCACTAAACCATGTCCTTAAGTGACACATCTACACATCTTTTAAATACCTCCAGGGATGGTGACTCAGTGACTTTTCTGGGCAGCCTGTTCCAGTACTTTAAAGCCCTTTTGGTGAATAATTTTTTCCTAATGTCCAGTCTACAGGTTACATTTTCTTAAATTTAAACTGCACAGAAAAAAAACAAACCTGGGAAATTATGTTTGAAAGGAAAGAAAGTAATACTTTTTTTACTTGAGGAGGGAGAGGAAGATAATATAGCTTCCATCAGTCTTTTCTGAGTCAGTTTCATTTTGTAAACTGACTCAAAGCAGAATCACCCATCACTTGCTTCTTTTTGTAGTGTTCAGAACATATAATGCTAAAATTTCACAAGAGCTTGAAAGACTAGCATTTCAGGAGGTTTGTTGGCTTTTTTTTTTTTT
>WEIU01017764.1:131403-171701 GCA_013389925.1 Aegithalos caudatus
TTTTTATGTCACAGTCTCCTTTCCTCCCTCTCTTCCAAGTTCTGTTCCTAGCAAATTAAAATACATTATCTGAGCATACAAGTGCTCACATGTTTGAGTGGCATTTGGACCATGACAGTTCTTGACGCACAGAAGTTCTTAGTTAAATTTTCTCTTACTGAGTTTTCTGTGACCTTTTTGAGGACAAATTGTCTTCAATAACAGTAATGTTTCTGCAGATCTTTGCAAAGTTGAAGAGCTGGGAATAAATAATAGAATAATGATTTATCCTACATCATTAAAGAATTTGTAAATACCTAAGTCCCAATTCTGTAATCATTTAGGTAGTTGGTTGACTACCTAAGGGCTCATTTGGTGCATGTATTTGCAAGGCCTGGACCTTGGCTTTCTGACTGAAAAAAAGAAGCAGTGTATAGGGAAAAAAAAAAAAAAAAAGTTAGTTGAAGATATCTCCCTAAGATACATTGTTTATAAGTGAGGTGACAACAGCCTTGAGGAAACCCTTGTATGTGTGAAGAGTGTCTGTGAAGAATCAGGGGTGTATTTGGACTTCAGACCACAGTACTTGCATGAGCAAAGTGCTTGTGGGGATGTGTTCTGAAGCATCCAGTTAAGGAGGTAACTCTGATTTTACTGTTTAACTCAGCACAGGATAAAATTTGTATCAGTTTGGCAACCCTGTTTTTTATTTGTCATGTGGAATGTTTCAGTCAGAGAACAATTAGTTCTAGTCATGCTAATTGTGTTTACCAGGAAATAAGTTGCTGGGTTTGAATCCTTCTTGCCTTCTGTTTTAATTTTGAAGATAACATTAATTATGTTTGTAAATAAAACCACTGAATTTTGTTAGAGTGCTTAAGAGCAGATTTTCTTAATTGGCGAATTATAATAATTTTAACAGTGAATCGGTATATTCATGTGGCATTGTTCAGATGAATCCATGTAGTGTGCCACTGGCTAAGGACAGTGGTATTTTTTCTTTTGGTTTGACCATTTTATTGAAAAGAATGGGGTGAATTCTAAAGTCAAACCAAACAATTTGAGCAGAAGTAATAGAGAATATTAGCAATTTGAGATGTGGGAACCTCAAATTCAAGCAAGAAGTCCTATGGCATGAGTGGCAGTAGTTATATTCCAGTTTGCTGAGCCCCTGTTCAATTTTTTAGGTTGAGCATTCTTCCTGCTGTAGACTGTATTCCTTGATGGACTGGTTTCCTTAAGCTTGAGGTATTTTATTACACTGAGGACTTGTATGTGCCTGCTCTTCAGAGAGGTGGCAGTGAAGTTATGGCTGAAGACACCAGTGATGCAAAGACAAGCTGGAGACACTGCCTGGTGTATATATGTATATTTCTTTAAAAGGAGCAAATGTTGTCTACAGCATTCACCCTGTTCATAGTACATCAGTCTGCAGGGGTTTTGGCCATAGGCTGCATTGGTAAGACTAGGAAAAAAACAGATTAGGAGTGGATCTCAACTAGTTTTCAAACAGAACAGTGTGGTTAAGGTTCCTTTAAGAGTACTAGATATTTTAACTGAACCTATGTCTTAATAAATTGTCTTTTCCCCTTAAAGCCTATGTGCAATGTTAACATAATTAAATGTGAAGATCTTTTTTGCTGGGTTCTTAAGTGGGTTAACATAAAATTCTCTAGTAAAAGAAATTAACTTTTCTAAGTTATTTTACCTCATTTTTTAAGATGTTAATCAAGGTTTTTGTATATCACTTAAGAGCAAGTACGGTAAACTGCAAGTAAGAGATAAGGCCTTGTGTCTGCTTGGGAGATACTTAATTCATTGCATGTAGTAAAGTATTGATTAAACTTACGTTGTGGGATCTCTTAAGTAGTCTTTTTCTATGAAATTTTGAGTCCATTGGAAAGGAGACTGAAGTTGTTCTAGAAAGTTCTTTTTTAGCATTTTAGTGTATTAACTTCATAATTTGAAATTAAGTCAATCTGAAGTATATTTGACATTATATAATTTTCTTGCTAAGTGCACAGAATAATTCTTGTACTCTTTTGTGTGATACAGGTGATACTGGCCAAGGAGCAAGAGCTTGGATAAAACAAATTTTGAATCAAGACATGGCATTCCAACATATAAAAGTAATTTACCCAACAGCTCCTGCCAGGTACCATTTAATATATTGTAACTGTAGGATTAAGTTCCTCCATTCCAGTGCTATAAAATACAGTTCTGGATATTGGTACAGATTGTCTTAATAATTCTTTCTTCTTTCTAATGTATATGCTTTTTGACAAAACAGAAGCTCAACCATGCATTTTTGTCCAGGGACTATGATTTTAAGTGGTTAAGACTCTAAATGGTTCCCAGAAGTCACAGTCTCTAGTTGAAATTTGGGTATTTTCCTCATAGTAACTTTCCATTTCCTTCATGTAAATAGAAGATGATCCTGCAATGTGTGTTGTAGTGGCATTAGAGAGTCGTGATCCAGATCACAGTCCTACCCATAATAACTTCCATATATATTAAAATATTGTATTGTATACAATGCCAGGTTTCAGTACTGAAGGTGGTCAGTCTTTTTAGCAAGTAGGATGTCAAAGATCCTCAGCTCCTGGAGAGAGGACTGGGAGTTCAAAAATGTACATTACTTCTTGTTTGAGTCTTGGCCCAGCTATTTCAAAGAGAATTGAGTTAAACATTTGCTGTAAGCTCAAGTCTTGTTATTAAATGACACTGTGTGTTCAGTGGTAGATGGAAATACAGACAAAATTTTTTTCCTGTAGGAATTTGTAAGTTTATGCAGTCAAACCTATAGACTAAAAGTTGGACAGCTACCCCCATACTTAACTATCCAAAGATAATATTAAATATAGAATATATAATTAATTACATATATTTTGTATATAGCATATATTAAATACATAATACTAAATTTCAGAAGTGTTTAATTTTTCTTAATACAAAATTTTAATGTGTCTGTGGCTCTAAGTTAGGAAAATGTTTCCTTGAAAGGCAACGGGGTTGAGTTTCTTTCTGAATTTGTACGTAAGTGCAGATGAATGCTGAATGGAAAAGAAAATTGTGACACAGACTTTTGAGGTACAGAGGTTTTAAAATCAGAAAAAAAATCTTGGAGGGTATAAACAAGTGTAATAACAGATTTTGTCTGGCACTCACTACTACATGAAGAAAAACCCTTTTCCTTGACCATGTATTTTTATGGTCTACTTAGGCAGGAAAAGCAACTGAGGGATTGCGGTGTGAATGTACTCACTGTGTTACAGAAAAATCAAGCCCGCGAGTGGAAGCCTTCGAAGCAGTGTGTTCTGGGTTAGCAGGGAGTGAATCCTATTTTCTGTAAATAATGTGCTTGTCACTTCACTGATGACAGGCTAAAGTGATGCTAGATTTATCAGCAGCACATGACACATGCTGAGGGGCTCCACTGTTTCCCTACCAGCACAGCAGATACTGGAGAAATGCAGGAGGAGTTGCTCCCCTGGGAAATTATTTTTCTCCCTATGTTATATGCAGCCAGAACACCTCAGACCACATCTGCTGGGCCAGTGCTTCACTTTTCCATCCCCACTGCACTTCTGATGTCCAGTCTTTTTCTTACTTGTTCTGATTTCTTTGGGTAACTACAGATGTAGATGATGTATGAACAACTAACCAGCAGGACTCCTGACTCAAATGAAGGTATTTGTTTTTATCTTATGACTTCAAATTTCAGTACTTTGGTAAACAGATGGGAAGATATTGTTCTTATTAAAATATGTGAATAAACAGTTTATTTCACTCTCTTTTTTTTCTTTTTTAAGTTGCTCTTGTTCTTTTCTAGAGCAGGTAGAGTCATGCATGAGCTGATTCAGAAGTGGCTTTTAGCAAAACAGGAAAGTTGTATATGCAAAGAATATAAAATACCCACACTGTCTTTAACTGGCAAATCACTCTTGTGTACAGCCCTCTATTGCTGATAAACAGACTTAGCTGACACAGTAAAATAAAATAGATGCTCTAAGCACTGTTTGAAGCTGTTTGCAGAAATGCTGAAGTTTGTGATGATACATGTCATTGGTTGAAACCAAAATAACAAAGCATTTACAGACATATTTCATATTGTTTTGGTATTCAAGAACAAACCACACTATGCTTTTTTGGAATGGTTTTGTAACAGTTGCCTTCCTTTCTTTCACAGAAAATAAAAGCAAGGCCTAGAACTTCCAAACTTGAATGGCAGACATTAAAGTAATTAAACTTGAATATATAAGTTGGCTTTGTGTATGTGTATATTTATATGCATATATGTTTTGATAAGAATTCAAAATGTTTCTGGCAGCATCTTGGCTAATGAGATCTATAGCTGAGTGGTTATGGGCATGCAGATCTGCTGAGAAGATTCTGAAACCAGATTCTTTGCTCATGTAGAGGCTGAGGAGTCTGCTGGCTGAAAGTCAGGCTGCTGAGGGCAAGCTTTTTAGGGTCTCTAACCTGCTACTGCACTGTCAGTGCAAAACTTGGCCTGTAGGTTTTTGTGCTGATGATGAAATCAAAGAAAAGCTTCAAGCTTGGCAACACCCTCCTAGGATTGGCTAATGTGTTCTTCTGGCAAAATACTGTTAATATGGATGTACTTCATACTCTGAGCTCCTGTCTTTTCCAGGATAACTTCGCACATGCACATTGAATGTTGTCTGTCAAAGTAGTTATGCCAGTAAAAGCAGGTTTGATGATACAACTGCAAAGCTGGGGACTTTGTGGGATAAACTACAGGTAGGGAATACCTCCTCACATTTTTGATAGAAATTCTTCTGCTGATAGATCCATAGATATGGTCTTATACATTCTTCACATCTGTTCAAAAGAGTTTTGAAAACCAGTGGAATTCACATTTTTCAACACAACATTGAATATTATTTACTTTTTTTTTGTGGAGGATGGATTTGGGTTTTACTTACGTTTTGTTTAGATTTTATCCCAAGTGCTGAAACATGCATATTTTTAGTTTGTACAGCATCAGAGGTTCAGTCATGTTTTGATTCAACAGTCAATGTATTTGAAAATTATTTTGGAAAACCAGTCCAGCATATAATCAGGAAACTTCTGAAATACGTTCTTTGGCTTCACTAGCATTGATTTCAGCAAACACTAGAGAAGATTATGGAATGTTACTGAACTACATTTTATAAAACTATACTCTATAGGTCTCTGTAAAAAGTCACACTTCTTTTTTTAAAAGAGATTTACTTTTCTTTAATAATTTTTGTGATATTCAGGGTTGTACAGAGAGAATCACCTGATGGCCCCTCAACAGTCAGTTTGCAGCATTTTGTCTCTCTTATCCCCCATCACATTGGAAAGTGCAATGAGTCTCATATATGGTCGTTTCCTGAGCAAAAATAGCAGAATGCAGATAGTGAAATTAACAGTTAAAAAACTTACAAAATTACTAAGTAAATGGTAAAAAGCATGCTTAGATAAAAATGGAAAAAATATGTGGATTCAAAGGCTTGGTGTGATGTAGTGAGAGTACTGACACCTGAATTTGGAATATGTTTGGAAATTACATTGGAGTATGCAAATTTTGCTTTACAAATTAAAAGTTTTACACATTGCTTGGAGGTTTAGGTTTTGTGGGGTTTTTTTGTAATATAGTATACTGGGATACTTAAAAATGAGTAAAGAACTGTATCTAGCTTTCTGTCAAGATTAGTGCTTCTGCACATAGGTGAAGCTTGTTAAGTACAACAGAACTCTATATTCTCTCCATTCCATTGTAATGCTAATATATGTCTTCAAAAAAAAAAAAAGCTCAAATTGGAGCTCTAGTAGCTGATGCAATCCCTAAAGCCACGTCTACACTAATAGTTTTAAAGGAAAGGGTTTCCTTTATCCCTTTTTATTTGGGTCAGGATGCCTACAACTTTAAATACTGTTTCAGCTGCTACAACTCTGACTCAAACATTAGGTTTCTATTGAGTTTTTAAATCAGAACTGAATACCACCCAATTTAAACCTTTTTTTTTTTTTTTAATAGAAAGTGATAGTTTAAATTGGCATTGCAGAAGCTAACGTGGTACATTTAAAACCGTTTAGGCTCTGCTTGTTTTAATACATATACCTTGCCTTTATAATTCCCTGAAAAAATCTAGGCCAAAGATCCTTTGTGTTGTCTTGCATTCCATTCTGACAGTCCTTCTCCTTCTCTTTTGCTAGTCAAAAAATCAACTATAAATACTACTTTGGCTATTTTATGGATCTTCTTGACATTCACTCAACAAACCTTTCTGTGGGACATACATCTCTATGCAGAATTTGTTGTCTGGGATGGGAAGGGGCAATTTATTCTAATTTCCATTATCTTTATGTGTCTGGTAAGGACTAAAAGGCCCACTACTCCATCTTTTAATCTAAATTCCCTCTTTGCTCTGCTCATGGATGGAAATGAGCTCCATCTCACCATAGTCCCCATCTGGCTCTGTCATAAAACCACCAGACAGTTTGGCACCACTCGGCTCCACTGGCAGCCCCTGCCTGTGAGAGGCCTTGGATTGGAAAAGCAGAAGGGGTACTGCAGCTCAGACTTGAGATGGATTGGAGGGGAGTGTGCACAGTGCCTATCATACTGTTTTTGGCTCAAGCAAATGTTATTAATCCTTGACTTTTGTAAGCCCTAGCCTCATTCATAAATTTAACACAAAGGAGTCTTTTTTAAAGGTGGGAGCTTGAGGGAGAAATGGGAAAGGTTTGGGTTAGTATCATGGGGTGATCCTTTCATCTCCTTTAAGTAGAAATTCAACATGTTCTGAATAATAATGCTTGAAATATGCTTGGATAAAGTTTGTATTTTCCTTTTATTTCTGCTCTGGAATTAGGTGAGGAAAGCTGTATATATCGAATGCTTACATGAGATGCTGTATAGCACATGACATGCACTAAACACTTGTCAGAGATAACTGTAGTCATGCTTGGGGAAAACAAATTAGAAGACAATGGAAATAATCTTGCATTTCTAATTGCTTTTTTGCACAACTTGCTAATTTGCACAACTACATTGTGCTCTTAGGCATCATTCCTCTTGTTTTTCTTCTCTCAACACTATTCCACTACAGAAGAATTGGAGACAGTGGTTTTTATGTCACCCTTCCAGCAAGCAGTTGTAGATTTCTAAGTTATGTGCCATTTTGTGCTCTTGTTTTACAGTCTTTTCAAGGGTTTCTGTGCTTAGCTAGTGTCATTCATCCATCCTCAGAGCTCTTTGCCACCAGCTTGTCAAAGATGCCACTTTGAATCCCAGAGTGCCTTTCAGACCCCATAATAGAGAACTGATGCAGACTGGACCCTCGTTTGCCTCTTGCCACTTTCTTTCAGTGAATTTTTAAGGCAGCCACTCTTGGTTGCTGAGGAAGTTGCAATGTGTATTAAAGGTCTTTTATGATCTTTTCAGTCATAAAATTACTGCTGTTTTCTGATTAGTACCAATCCCCAGAATTTACACCACCCTCTCCAAAAAAAAAATTTCCCCCGAACAACAAAACCAACCCAGCAAACCACCAGAAACAAAGAAACAGAAACAAACTTAATTTCTCCCACTGAGTTTTATGGCAGACTCTATTGCAGCTCCCTTTGAATGAGTAAGATTTGTCTCAAGTAACAAAAGCTGTCAGCATAGTATTTCTTCAGGTAACTGTTCTGTACCAGCTCAGTCAGCTCTCATTTCAGACAATGTGCATCCAGAAAAGCTCTATCAAAAGCATTTGCATGTGGTTGAGTGAACAGGCACAGCCTTTTCTGGAGAACAGCCAAAATTGCTCCTCATAGAGATGACTCTTGACTTCCTTTTGATAATTCTTTTAAAGTATGGTTCTAAGTTAAAGCTGCTTGAATTTTGGACACCTTATATGCTCTGTTACCATACCACAAAGCTTCATTGTTAAGATATATTGACTTTCAGTTTTAACACAAGATGCACCTTGGACTAGAGTTTCTGATTTATACTTCTTATTTGACTAGCTAGATTCTCTGCTTTCCTCCCCATTTCTTTTAAAATTTGCTTTCTGCTTCAAGCAGACAGTGGGAATTAAAAAGCATATTTTGGACCCAAATTTTCTATTGAAACGTAGTACTCAATTCAGCAGTGACATTATGCTATGAGAGAATTTGGGATTAGGGAGTAATTTGCTTTCATTCCCAAAACCTGCCATCGGCTTTAAGAGTGTCAAGACTTCCTTCTAGAACCACTCAATATTTTTGATTTGAAGGGACCTTTCAAGGTCATCAAGTTTAACACCCCCAACAGTGAGCAGGGACATCTTCAACTAGATCATGTTACTTGGAATCCCATCCAGCCTATCCTTAAATGTTTCCAGGAGTGGGGCATCTACCACATCTGTGCAACCTGTGTTGGTGTTTCAGCACCCTTATGGTAAAAACCAGTCTTCCTTACATCTTGTCTAAATCCAACCACTTTAAATTGAAAGTCATTCCCCCTTGTCCTATTGCAACAGGTCCCACTGAAAAGTGTGTTCCCATCTTTCTTCTAGGCCTCTATGAGCACTGAAAGGCTTCAATGAGGTCTCCCTGTAGCCTTATCTCCTCCAGGCTGAAAAAACCCAACTCTCTCAGGTTTTCTTTTTGGGGAGAGGTGAACTGATCATTTTTGTGGTCCTCCTCTAGGTCTGCCCCAACAGGTCCATGTCTTTCCTATTCTGAGGATTCCAGGACTGGATGTAGTTCTCCAGCTGGTGTCTCACCAGAGCAATGTTGGAACTACTGTGGTAGTGTGCCCTGTAGATTTTTTCTACAAAGAGCAGTGCATAGTCTTCTGAAAGACAACATTACAATTTGAGAGGCCCTACCCCCTTACTGATGGGTTTGGGAAGCAAAAAAAAATTGAGGTTTTCAGTAATTTTTATCTTTCTTTGTCTTTGTTTCAATCTTAAAGTCTAACTTCACTATAAATTTCTAGTTGTGTCTGACATTTCGGGAAGTTCTGTCTGGAAGCCTGTAAGCCAGCACCAGTGGTCTGGGTTTATGTGTCTGCTAATGCAGGGTGATCATAGTGCTGAGTGTGAAGGCAGTGATACAACTGTGCATCAGGAGAAAGAGTTGGGGGAAGAATATTTGCTATTTATCAATGTGCTGTCTTCTACTCTTATTTAAAGCAGTGAGAACTGCTGGCTTGTCTTCTAACTTAAAATGTTGGATGGGGACAGTGATTTATTGGGTAATGAGCAAAACCACCTGTAGTTTTATGTGAATCACTATGCTAATAGCATCATCTTGGAGATGGAATTTGCCGTGGTTTGAGATCTGAATTTGAACCTTGTGTGGCATCACTGGGTTGCTCTCCGCTTCTGTTAAGATAATTTCAGACTAGCTGGCACAATTGTAGACATGAGTAAGAAGGTCTAGAGGATATATTCATGCTTCAGAAAGGAGGAAATAGATGGTGTTGCTGCTACCTGCTTTCATCATGTTTTCTTCATTCCTACAGAACTCAAGTTAGCAGAAGCTAATCTGTCTTGAGTTTGTCAAATCTGTAATATTTATTGCTTTGAAACTTTGCAGTGAAATCAGCATAAAAATTACTTCTGAGATGGAAAGAATGATAAGTACTTACCAAGATATTACAGTATACATTTTCCTTTTAAGACAGTGAAGTATTGTGTAGGATCTTGAGACTGCACTCTCTTGCAAGAGGTGTATTGATCTACAGTGATACCATTATAAATAGGAGCTATAAAATAATCAGAAAATGTGATTTAGAGTGATTTGGGGATGCTGGGAAGCACTTTAAAGATTCTAAGCCTCCTAATGCCTTTTGTTTCTTAGATAATGTTTGATATTAGCCATGTCTCCTTTGATGTCTGTTCTCCTAACTTTGAAATATTAAGAGAGAAATTTGTACAAATTGAACCTTCTTTCAACTGTCTCTTAAAAATGGATACAAGTTTGGAAGCTGGATCTACCCAGAGAGAGGATGCTTGATTCTGTTTTCTTATATGGATTTGAATCTTTTACGTGCTCCAGAACAAGCAGAACATACTCACGCACACCCCTTAAAACCAAAGAAAAAATGCCCACCCAACTTGAAGGACTCTGTATTTTTGTTCCCACTATCAACAGCACACAGTATTAGAGACACAGAGTTCTATTTCTAGTATCATTTTAAAAAGAGAATAAAGAAAGTGAGGCACCGATGGACTATTTGTAAAATTTTAATTAAACTTAAAAAAGAAAAATTCCAAACTTAAAGCCAATTATTTGGTCTGACAATGTCCTTAACTGACCATGTTGATCTTGTTGGATGGAGTTTCCACTCCAATCTGTATTTTCTTTTTTGCTTTTGCAGATTTCAGTCCAGCTTCTCATGTCACTGTAACATAGGGATTTTTGGTTTTTTTTTTGGTGGTGGTGGTTTAATTGTATGAAAAAATTTGGTGCTGTATTCTTGGAGCTGTACAGATGGTTCCATGCCAAACATATTTGTTTACCGTGGTAATGTCTGAGTTGTAGTATGCCAGTTAATAAAGGGATTACTTAAGGAAAAAGGTGAATGACTAAAACAGATGTGCCAGTTGGGTGAACCAATAAAAGAATCTTACTTCTCAGCTTTATGTAAAGTTTATTTTTAATGCATTTCTGAGAAATCAAGGGTACTTGCAGGGATGTTTTTGAGGCAGCTGAAAGCGACTTTTCAGTTTGCTTGGGGGTCTTTTTCTGTGGGCTTTAAAGACATTGATTTTTCATCTGTTTTATGAAGAATTTGCAAAGACAGCAGGTAGAAGTTCTCCTGAGTTTCAACATCTGATCAAGTATTATAATCTCATGATGAGATTTGACCTGTTTTAAATGTCATGATCTTGTCATTTAGTTGTGGGGAAACATGTTTTAATATTTATGGAATGTAAAAATAAATTGCTGTAATGCAGTACATATATGTATCTTTGTTCCATATAAATCCTGGAGGTCAACCCACTGTAATAATAAATCCAGGTCAACCTGCTGTAGTAATATTAAAACCCTTCACATCATTTGTTATACAAATATTAGGTGCTCTGACTTTACTAGAAAATTAAGCACTCTGGCTGCTAAGCATTTTAACCAGAATTGATGTAAAAGTGTTTGAGAGAAGCTAAAATCATGGATTAAAAGCTGTTTGCCCAGGCATTTCATCTGTTGTACAAGTGACTTCCAGAAACTCCACTGATTCTGCTCTTGATAGATTTGACTGGAATGTGTCCTCTTAGAAACTGACTTTTGTAAATTAAGTATTTGCAATCTTATTTCTTAGATATTGATCCATTCATTTTGGAAAAATCCTGGAGAAAGAATTCTAAAGAGAAGACAATAAAAAAAGCAAAAGCATTTTAATACTATTTTTTAAATGTAGCTTTGGGTTGCTGGGTATACAATATACTTCAACTGAATTTCCTTTAATTTTGTAGTTAACTTTTTAATAGACAAGAAAGGACTACCTTGAAAACTAATAGCTCAATTTTTAAAATTCTAGTGCTTAAGTATGCAGTTTGTTTTGGATTAAGGAAATGAGGGATTACTTAAGGCACTTAACCATATATTGTATTGCACTTTCAATAATGGTACATTTTAGGTACCCTGAAGCTCTGCTGAAAAAGATGAACCTGTAGTGTTTCTGTTTGTACCTGTCTGTTGCTGCTTGTTGCCTCTTTCGGCATATTTTTCTTACCAACTTTTGTGTCATGGACTTCGTGTTCATGACAACAGGCAGAAGAAAACCTATGTTTTCTCATTTTTTACATTTATGACTGAATAGTGCAAATAGTATTATCTTGAACACTCATCCTAGTGACAGTACTGGTTTAGAAATAGCTGTTTACATATGTGAAGCCTCTCTGGTGTTAATAAAGGCAGAATTTTCTTCATTAAGAAAACTGAATTAGTGACTTTCTCATTTTAGGTTAGTTGTGGTTTTATTTAATCCTAGTATTAAAAAAAAATCCAGAGACAGCACAGAAGTCAACTTTATCATTTTCAGTATGTTCCCATCCAGAAATATATCAAAAGCTGTCTGTTTTGTGGATGATGATTGTAATCTGATCTAAGCTTAAGTAAAAATGAAGAATTTGCCCTGGTTGAACACAGCAAATAAGGGTTTCAAGGGCCTTTGTTTGACATGATAGATCTCATAGCAGTATGTTTTGTAACATATTGTAGAGCCATTGCAAGGCAATTAGATCACCTTTCTTGGGATTTCAGGGCTCTATTAATCATCTTTATTTAAAACCAAAAAAGGGCTTCTTTGAATTGAAGTTTTCTTGATTATCCAAGGTTTGGGCAGCCTATTGAAGCACTTAAAATAACATTCCAACAACACAGTATTACAGTGGGGAGTATCATATCTCTTGTTTGTGTACCTGTCCAGTAAGCACATGGCATTTCTTTCAGTTATGTTTATGAGATACCTGCCCCATTAAGATGAGGATGGCTGTATTTATTTAACAAAAAGAAAAATTGGCAGGTTTTTTTAATACCTAGAAATTCATAATACCCATCTCTCTGTCAGTTTTGTCAAGAATTAGGCAATTGAGTTCCATAAAGTTAGCTCCTGCAAAGCTGTCTTGTTTGGAAGTTATTGTTGTATTCCAACCCTAACTTTGTTTAGGATTAAGAACCTCTTGACAGGCTTAGGATTTAAAATGTTTAGCTGACCTAACCAACCTTAACATTGAACTGGCTGAAAATTGCATTTTACATAGCTCCCAAATGTTGGCTTCATTCTTGAAGGACCATGACTTCAGTGAAAGGAAATGCAATGTGACTGGATATAAATGGAGTTAGATCTCAAAGAGGTTTATTCTCTCCTTTCCTGGACATATACTGATTTTTTTTTTTTTAATTTATTATATATGCTCAAGGCTTTTGATCCTGTGCTTGGTTAATCATTTTTTTTCCTTCCTTCCACCACTCCAGGCCATATACACCTATGAAAGGAGCCTTTTCCAATGTGTGGTTTGACAGGTATAAGATCTGTAATGACTGTCCTGAACATACTGAAAGCATTGATTCTATGTGCCGGAGCCTTACAGACCTGATCAACGATGAGGTTAAGAATGGCATTGCCAAGAACAGGATACTCATAGGTAAGAGATTTATTTATAACATGTTTATTCTAATGGGTTTTTAATGGTTAAGAGGACATCTTCTTTGAATTTACTCTATCCTGAAGGCTCATGAGCATGGCTTGAAACTGCTGAATAGCCTTTTCAGTAGTCGGTCCTCAGCAATACTGAATCCTTATTTAAACCCGTATCAGGTGGTGAATGTGGCTAACTGTAAGCAGTATCCTCAAAATGAAAAACTGTTTTTATTGTCTACAGTCATTTGTAATCATTATTTAAAACAGACTGGGCAGTGATTTACTCTGAGAAGTACATATACTATTTCCTGTAAGCCCTTTTCAAGGATGGAAAAGTACACTTTCCGAAAATTGTGTGCATTTTGGAAAATGGAGATGTAGCATATAAATAATCATGAACTTTTCCTTACTGCCCTAATCATTTTGGGTTAAATAATTCGTGCAGGAAGAATGTACATGTTACATAGCACTAAAGGTTAACGCTTGATAACAAATGAAGTATTAGCTGTAATAGTTCATAATGCGTCTCTCTTTATTTCTCTTTCCACAAATTTCCAGTAACTTTCACAGAACTTCAGTGAAATAGATGGTAGGATATTGAGGCACAGGAGTTGAGGGTGATGAAATAGCCTATGGCAGAAAGGGAATGAGAATTCACAAGTCCTTGGCTCCCTGTCCCATCTCTAGACCACAAATTATTTCAGGTTGGAAAGTGGGATCTCATAAATTTATGTTCAACTGAGTCATGCCATCAAAATCTTGCATGGTCGAGCCACTGCCATTCAGCCTGGAATGTTTTCCTGGTCCAGCCTCATGTTGTTCTGTGAAGGCCTGTGCTTGCTTTCCCTTCCTGGCTCATTGCCCTGGCTGCAGAGTGCATCGTTTTGGATGGCTGTCAACAGAATCCCTTTGATCTGTTTTTCCTGTGTTGTTATACCTGCTGGCTTGGAAGCAGCTGGAGAAGTGCAGGTGCTTTGCTGTTGAGCAAGCTGGGAGATGCTCTGTGCTACTAGGCTGTTTTCCATTCCTCTGTAGCCTTCAAAATTATAAATAGCCAGACTGCAAAGTATGAAGGTTGTTTTCCAAGTCATAAGCAGAGTAAGGAAGTTTTCATGCACTGACTCTTTCATCCTGTAGATTCTTTGGAAGTCCCCATCTCTGTGTGTTTGCATTCCTCACATATAAATCAGAAACAACTGTACTTGTTTTGTCACTCTTGAGCACTCTGTTTCCCCACCTGACAGAAACTACAAGCATACATCCTCATGGTTCAGTCCAGTATTTTTTGCAAAGAAGCAAAATAAGGCAGCCCTGAGTTACTTCGTCCAAAGTACAGAAGGGGACTCGTGCGGATGCATAAAAAACTTGGTAGTGGAAAATTGTATCACTTGTGGCTGTACAAGATTAAGTGTGCTTCCACAAGAACTTTGTGCCTTTTCTCTGCTGTTTTTGATGACTAACCAGTGTGTGATGCAGCGAAGAATGAAGCTTAGAGATCCTCTAAGGTCTCTATGCATAAAGGTGACATTAATCATCTTAGATAGGACTTTGTGCAGATAGTTGCCCATCTTCTGGCATTCTTTCTTACAGGAAGTTAGGACTCTAGTAAAAGGCACTCTGCAGATTTATAGTACTCAGCCTGGAGAACAGAAGGCTCAGGGGAGATCTTGCAGCACCTTCCAATACCTAAAGGGGCCCACAAGAAAGCTGAGGAGGAACTTTTTACAGGGACATGTAATGATAGGACAAGGTGGAATAGCTTTAGACTGAAAGAGTGTAGGTTTAGATTAGATATTAGAAAGAAATTTATTACTTTGAGGGTGGTGACACCCTGGAACAGATTGCCCAGGGAAGTTGGGGATGTCCATCCCTCGAAGTGTTCAAGGCCAGGTTGGCTGGGGCCTTGAGGAACCTGGTTTAGTGGAAGGATTTCCTGTCCATGGCAGGGGGTCGGAACCAAATGGTCTTTAGAGTTTCTTCCAACCCAAACCACTCTGTGATTTTTTAATCAAAAGAAAATATGAGAACAACTCAGTATATCTGCACCAAACTGTAATATCCACTGGAAAAGGAGAAATGTGCAGCATGAAATTTTTCTGAGTTTAGGAGTTTGGAGTACAGGAGGTAATGGAAGGTTTGGTTACTTGCTTAGAATGTCAGATAACTAAGTTCTGTCAGATCTTTTTAGATTTCTCTTTGAAAATGTCAGGAATATCCATCTGGTACAAGAAGATGAGGCCTAAGGTAACAGATGGAGTGCAGACAGTGGGTTTGTGGTCCCATGGAATTGGAGGAGGCAGCCTTTGTGAGGTAAATGGAAAAACAAGACATTTACAATAGAGGAAACCAGGGTGAAATTTTGCTGTGAATTCATAGTGTATTCAGTGCTGTTGCGTCATGTTGGAGTTCCATAGTGGGAATACTGGTACGTATCTTATGATGGAAAACAGAGACAAAATAGTTGAGAGAAGCAACTGGAGAACTTGGGAATCTGTGAAGAACAGTGGGGGCCTTTTTGGGGAGGGTCACAGAAACCAAAGAGCAGAGCAGTCGTATGAAGGTACTTACAGGGAATGAAATTCTTAAAGAGTTAAGGAGAATTGGGTTGAGTGACCATTTTGTAGTAAGTGGGAGTTTTAATGACTAGAAAGAAAACAAAATGACTATGAGGACCATAACAAGATTGAAAGTTATGGTTTTATCTGGAATAGAGGACTAGAAATTACAGGCTGAGGGTGAGTCATATATTGTTGGATGAGGGAGAGTTAGGCAAGCAGGAAGTTGGGCAGCTGCCGACAGCTCAGAGGTGTGGCATAAGAAGGCAAGCTCTGAAGCATTGTGCAAAGGTGAGTGAGTGGGGTACAGGAAAGGGGAGCAGCAATGGGCTCTCAGACACCTGGTATTCTAGGGGATGATTCCCCTTCTTGAGCCAATTCAGACTTTCCACAAGGCTTGGGACAGTGGGACAGTAAGAGCATTTTCTCTGAAAGAAATTATAGCCTGCATTGTTTGCTTTAGTAGCTCTGAAATCCATAGGTGGCTGCTTGTAGAGCAGAACTCTAAAGCTGAGGATGGAGTCCAGCTTGTACAGTGCCACTCCTCTTCTTTATCAAGAAAAATGCTAGTGCAGCCTTGCTTTTAACAGCTGCTCCATGAATCTACTTTTAAAGAAATAAATTACTTAGTTTACTGGATCTTGAGGAAGTCTTCGTCTTAAAACATCCATATTAATTTTGTGACATGGCTCATCTACCCATTCTTATCTCCTAATTGTTTCATGAATTGCTTTCCTTTTAACACAAGTCTTTTGAAGGAAGTAGACTTGTGATTAAGTTTTATTTCCCCAACCTTGGAGGAGGAGGGAAGGGAGACTAACAGCAATACATAATTATTCAAAAAAATAATTATATCTTCCCCAGAATTTGATAATGGTACTTAGTTTTTAGCCAGACATTCTTGTTGAGTTACTCTTACTGGTCCTGGCTAAAGCACTCTTTGCAAATAGTCCTTTATATAGGTTTGTATTGACTTTGGAGATAAAAAAGTGTTATAAATTTAGTCAGATTTTGACACTTGGAGCTTTGATAGTATCCTTTCTTTAAAAACAGGATGTATTTCTTATTTATAAATGCCTGAATTCATTGCTAAGGTGGGCAAACAAGGCACCATTTAAAATTGGGACAATAATTTCTTTTTCTATCTAAAGCTAAGTTGGTTTTCCAGGTGGCAGTGGTTTTTTGTTTTCACGTGTTGATTGTTTTGTAGTTCTGGATTTTTTAAATTGCTTCCATAGTAACAGTGCACTGTAAAATAAGTCCACTTCAGTGAAAACTGTTAAAAGATTTCAACAGTCTTATCTGAGAACATGTTAGAAGCTCTTTAAAGAAATGGCCCTCTCGTTTTTTGAGCATTTTAGTAGGGCTCACTGTAGTCAATTACACTTTGGTCAAAGGCAGTCTTTTTCTTCTTTTATTGTTCTTAATTTAGCACTGCTTTCCTGCTTTCACAGGTCACTTTTTGTGTAATGCAGAAGTGCTGATCCAAGCACACTGGTCTCTGCCACCTGTAGTCACTTGTGTAAGCAGCCAGTGAAAATAAACTTTCCATAACAGTCCTGTAGATTTGACTAAATGCCAAAAAACACATGCATGATTCCTGACCCCTTGTCCTGTAACAATAACATGAGACACACAACCACTTTTTTGTTTGTTACTAGACTTCTTACATAGCTACTGAACCACGGTGGAAGTAACATGAAAGCTCTGTGCTTCTTGTAAATATTAGNATCTTGGTTTGGACACCCCAGAGAGTAGATCCTATAAATATGTGAAGATAAAAACTTCAAACAATAAATCGTTAAAGTGCTGAGCAAACTATTTCATCCACAATCTTGGTATTTTGTGTTTTTGGCTTCTAAGCCTTTTGCTGCGGCTCATCCTATCTTGTATCTTCTGTCTTTATTAGGAGGACATTGTCTTCCATTCAGAGGTACTTACTGTCTTGTTCTTACAGAGTAAATGCATGGATTTATTTTGCTGTTTGTCTCTGCAATTCAAATGGGATTTCTCTTTCTGTATCTCCCATTAAGTGTCTTTGTGGTTTATCTAAATTGCATCTGAGATGCTGGGCTCAAAGTGGTGCTGTTAGTCTATCTGCCCCATAATACCTGCAACATTTTATTAGTTTTCAGTTCATCAGTGTAAATTTACCTTGCATTTAGACTTTGGGGTAAATGTTTGCTCCTCTTGGTTTTGAGGGTTTTTTTGTGTCTGAACTGACCATATTTCTCTTTTAGGTCTCTGTTACTCTAGCTCACACATCGGGAAGCAAAATGAGACATTAACAAATGAATCTTTCTGTTTCCTTCCTAAGTCCTTCAGTAGGAGGTGCAATACTAATTTTAACCAAGAGTAGTCCACTACTTGTTACTTTTATCTCAGCATTTGATGGTGTCAATATTAATGTATCTAAAGACTCTGAAAGGTGATGGATTCCCAGTATGGCAAATGATAGGCTTAGCAAAATGATAGTAAAGATTAGGAGTAAATAAGACTCACAGCAGTAAACTCAGAAATAGTTCAATCATGATAGTGTCATCACACATAAGACAATGACTTCAGTAAGAAAATAATTATAAAATTAATCAAGTTCTGATCTTTCCAGCCATACTTGGAACTCTGTTAAAAACATGTCCTTATTCATCTTTAATAAGTGCCTGAATTCAGTGTAAAATTAAATGGATGGATGGGCTTTTAGAATGCTTGAGAGTTGTGCAGACATGCCACACAGTACAGGCTAACCTGTACTTTCTTCACAGTTGTGCCAACAGAATCATCGAAGAGTGAGGCTTCACAACTTTTGCTATTCCATTGCCTATTCCTAAATAGGCTCAGCCCTATTTAGGCAAATCCTTACCATTGTTTTTCTGACTTCTTCTAGAAGATCTCTTCACACCTGTTTGTGTGCTTCACTACTCTTTGCTTTAGAGAGCTATTTTCTACTTTCCTTTCTGTCATTCAGTTTAGAATCACAAATGCTGTGACCAGAAAGGATGGGTTGCTCTCTTCCTTTTTCCCATGTTGTGCAGTTATGCTGACCGTAAAAATGACAGGTCAATGTTACACCAGGGCAGTGCTGTCATCCTCTCAAGAAACAACCAAGAAAACACACTGGGTAAATGAAGCAAGCCACAGATTAATAAAATTAATAAAAATCGATTTGAGACTTCTAATGGATTTTATTTTCTTTCCAGTGCTAAATGCGACATGTGTACACATATTGGGTTCCCCTCTATTACCTGTAACAGTTGAAAATAAAAGTGTAACTGGTTCTGGTTTTACTGTGAGTTGATCTGTTAGAAACAATTGTACACTTGTTTTTACAAGAAAGTGATAAAACTTGTACCACAAAACTTTTGAAATACGCATTTCAAAATGTGTTTTGACTGGTGAGAAAGTTGGGGAGCAAATTGATTCATGTTCCTAACAAGAGCGAGTGGCAGAGCCACTCAACAGAAGTTGCCTTTGTTCTTACAAAGAATCTCAAGTTTGTTGCTCTTACAAAGACTAAGTAACAAACAGAATAACAAGGCTGTCAAAGGTGGAAACTGTTCATTGCCATTCTACTGGTGTACAAGATTTTTGTTTGATGAAGTTTCATGAAGAGATTAAAAGGAGAAAAATCACTGCTGTGAGGAAATTCACTTGAGACAAAGTACATGTTTGAGCACTTAACACAGGAGCAGTGTTCAGGGAGTTCTGTGGAGAAGGGAATTTGCTGTTCCACTGGCATTTGTACCATTTGGTGATACTTATTTGTGAACACTGTTAAATGTATATAATACTTCCATTCACTGATAAAAATGGAAGGTCAAAACATAAAGTCAGCTTCTTTGCAGATGATGTGTAGAACAAGGCTGTGCTGATAGTGTTAATAGAAGGTAAACCACAAAGTCCCTAGGGAGAGGGGAAAGTAAACTGGAATGTAGCTTTAGAGAGAAATTCCTGATAACAAGCTGATTAAAGCAACTCTAAATTGAAATACTAAAAAAGGAGAAATTGAGAATGAAAAATGCTATGAGAATGGAATGGAAAGGAGACAAGAGTACGTAATGTATTGTAATAACAGAACAGGCCAATACAATTTCTAACTGTAGTGGTGTAGCCTTAATACAACACAAGAGTGTTTGTCTTGTGCAATGCTGTCACAGGCACTGTGTACTGGAGGATTCATTTCTTGCCACTTTCTTGCCACTTGTTACCAAAGCTGTACTGACAAATGTGAAGAAATACAGGAAAGATGAAGAACTACTACTAAAGTGAAACTAGTAAAGAAATGCTGCTTAAAACAATCACCCCAAACTACACCCCTACACCCAAGACCAAATCCTAATCTCATCAAAGTCTGGGGTTTAGCTTCTCCTGTTCCTTTTTTACTTCAAAATTTGTGCACTAGCTATGGTTCATAAGTATTTTTTCCCCCATGTCTGTGATTTCTAGTATGGCAAGCAGCTTTGAGCACATGTTAAAGTTCTACTGAAAAGAGTGAAAAAGTGATGTTTGTTGCTTCCTAATTCCATAATCATTATAACAAATGGACTAAGGCTTTTTAGTCAAATCTGTATGATTCAGGATGCACTTGGCAATGTCAAACCTGTGTGTGCTAGAGAGCTGGTTTTTCTATAAAGAAGATTGAACACATAAAGAGCTTTTGGAATTCAGGAACAGCTCACTGCAGCCACTAAAGCGATGCATGGGGGAGAAGGCAGTTTTTAGCATTCTCTTATGTATACAGAACAGGAGATAAAAAAGAAACCTTTGTGCTGGATAATAAAGTTAGTCTTTTCTGAAATGCAAACACAGACATTGTTAGACAAAGTACAAAGAAAGAAATAAAGCTGAAGTTTGACAGTAGGTAAAGACTTGGTTTTCTGAGCCCGATACAATGTTCAAGTGTCATCATGGACCAGATTATCATTTCAGAAAAATACAAATGGGAACCATGTTAATACAAGAAAAGATCTTTACAAAAGTGAGCTGGAGTTTTGTTTAAAAGGCTCCTAAGGCCATTTATGAGCTCTGAAAAGAATGTTTTATCACTGAAAAATGGCAACTTGGTGAGTGTTTCTGTTTTATTCAAGCAGGAATAAATTCCATATGAAAAATTTGGTTTCTGTTCACATTGTGTTACATCGTCCTGTGCCTGAGATTATCTGAATTTAGTTACAGATTATATTCCAGAAAATAATGTTTTAGTTTTAGTGAAGTATTGCATGGGAATTTGCTTCTGATTCAAGTTCTCTAATTTGGAAGTGTGATGACTGTGTGATTTCAGCAGATCTTTCTCAGCTATCAAGGTGAGTCACAAGCAGCTTTCTTCTCATTGCAGAGGGGTGTTACCTAAAAATCAGCACTTCACTGAAGCAGATTGAGGTCATAAATGCATCCTTGAGTGAACTTTCTCTGCAACTGCAAGTGTTTTACATAACTGAGTCTTTTGTATGTGCCTCCCCTATTAATCTACACATAAATCTCCTTTATGAGTCAGTGAAGTTAACATGAAGAGTTAGATGCTTTCCTGGCATCCTGAGTATCGTTGAGCTAACCCTATTTAACTGTTGTGAAGCATTAATCACAGTTCTCATTAAAATAGGTATGGGGGGGAAACTGAAAGTGAACATACTTTTAAATTTAAAACCTACTGGCAAACTCTGAACTTCTGTGCAGTCTTTGTGTGTCTTGGAAGTAGATTGGTCTCAAGCAGAGAAGCAGGTTAGTGAAGACGTTGCAATGTTCTGCCCATCTAAAGATGAATGAAATGTTGCTGTGTCATTTTGATTTTGTCTAACACTCCTGACATGATCTGCTTAGCAATGCTGTACCTTTTATATATTATTCATGCTGAGATCATCTGTATACATGTACTTTTGCATTTTGTTTACACTCTGTCATTTCATACCTTTGTTTTGTGTAATATCTGTAATGGCCTCTTATTTTTCCTTCATCCAAAATTTGAATACTTGTAGAAGTTCTTGACTGAAAATGTCTTTTATGTGTTATGTCAAATACACACTTCTACTGAAATCGTTCTTGTAATTGAAAAAATAGTCTGCATCTATAAATACTTATTCAAATTGTTGTTTTTGAAGCATTCATCATATGGCATTTACTCAGAGATTGTTGTGGTATCAGGTGATAAACTTCAGGTATTCCCATGCAAATCAAATTCAAAGAGCAAGTCCTTTGTATTGCATTTTCTTATAGTAGTATGAGCCTTACAAAAGAACCATTACCTAATATACTTCTAAACAGAAGGTGACTGCATTGTCAAAGACTGCTGGTGAGTAATTGCAGACAGTGTGCCAAATTGTGACTAACTGGGTACAAAATTTTAAGATTAAATCATTTACAAACTAGTAATGACTTTTCAATGCAGCTTTTCTTCCCGTAATCTGAAATACTTGGACTTCATTTTATGTGTTGATGAAGCATTGTCTCTATTTGTAAGCAAATGCAAAATGGTCTCTTAAAGTACAAGTGCTTCTTTTGGGGTTTGGATGACAGTATTCTTCAGAATGATCAAAAGGAAATTAAGTAAGTGACTAGAGTGTGCATAAGAAAATAAAGGAAACTTCACTCTAGTCATTTTCTGGATACAGTCAATATAATGGCCTATGTACTGAGTCTGTGTGAAGTAATGTGGTAGTCAGGATTTCTTTCCTAATGAATAAGCATTTGTCATATAAGAATCATCCCTGATGAATTATCTTCAGTAAGGAATTAGTGTAGTTGAAGAGACATATGTATCACAGGCCATTAATTCAGAAATCCTGATAGAACTCAGGGGGAGTACATTGCATTTGTTCCCTATTTGTTATATATCCCAAGGTATAACAACAAAAATATCCTCAATGCTAGTTTAATGTGAATGCTCATTGATTATACACAATAGAGATCTTTTATGTGTGAATGCTGCTAGCCTAGGGGAGAAATAACTTGAGTACAAAAAGCTGTGAGAATTACCTGTTCACAGAGTTTTACTTCATTAATGTCAGAGTATGTGTGGCCACAGTATTCAGCTACCTGGTAGGGACCACACACAAATGGCTTCTAAAGCAATGGCATTTTGGCTGTTCCTTTTTTGTCCTCCTCAGTTATGAATCTTCAGCACTACTTTAGCTATCCAGTGTCTTAATTGCATCATACTTTGATTTAAACCTCAAGCTGTACCACATAAGGTTCAGGCTGGACCTCAGAAGGAATTTCTTCACAGAAAGTTTGTTGAACATTGGAATGAGCCATCCAGGGCAGTGCTGGAGTCACTGTCCCTGGAGGTGTTCAAGAAATGACTGAATGTGGAACTTGGTGCAATGGTGTATTTGTCTTGGTTTAGGGAAAATTTGGAAGGAAACCTCTGAAGGGTGTTCCTCCAGAAAGCAAACCCAAATGGCTCCTCCCCCCAGCCAGTCTGGGAAAAAACTTCTTCAGAGAAAAAGTGGAAAAAACTATTTATTTAACAAACAAAATACCCACAAGCACAAAGAATTAATATTATGAAACAATAAGACCGCTTGCTGCTCCAAAGAGAGATGGCAGAGCTGAGGAAGTCCTTGCCGTGGCTGTAGTTCAGTTCTCTCAGTCTTTTGTCAGTCCCAGTCCCTCCGGAGGTCCAGGCCCCAGTGGGCCGCAGGTGCAAGCCTTCCATGCTCCTCTGGGTTTTTTAGTCCAGAGCAGATTTAAGCAGTCCCAAGAAAGAAAAAAACAGTCCAGGAAACTTCTCTGCCTCAGCTAGCTAAAACTAACTAAAAGCACAGGACATTTCTGCCCCACCGCTGTCCAAGCCTCCAATGAATGCACAGTCAGGAGAAGAGAATGTGTGGGGGTCAGGCTGTTTTCCCAAAACAAACTGCGCGCTTCTTTCCCTGGTTCGCTCTCAGAATCAGTCTTAAAGGTACAGAACTCAATATACAGCACAAACAAAACAGACAATTGGGGATACAAGCATCATAAAGTCACCGTAGGACACTACTTGATAAGGTGCTGTTGGGTCATAAGTTGGGCTTGATGATCTTAGAGGTCTTTTCCAACCTAAGTGATTCTGTGGTTCTAAAATCATTGTAACCTTTATGATACTCAAGATTATTTCTTTTTGTTTTATTATGTATAAAGAAACAAGTCTGAAGATAATAAATTGCACATTGGGTTGCAAAGACCTACAGAAGAATCCAATCTTTTGTTTCTTTTGTTGCATCCCAGGAGGCTTTTCGATGGGAGGTGGAATGGCAATGCATTTGGCTTATAGGTTTCATCAGGATGTGGCAGGAGTCTTTGCCTTGTCTAGTTTTCTCAATAAGGACTCTGCTGTTTACCAGGTAAGTGAGTAGTAGATAATATCAGAAAGCTGCTTAGCTACTTGGAAAACATGGTGATTCAAATTCAATGTGCATGTTTATATATCTGAGGCAAGTAATACATATTAAACTTAGGCCATTTCTTGGAAATACATAATCAGAATATTAGCAAATATTAGCAAAGCGAGGCTTTTATCATTTGTCAAGAGTTACTGTGTTGTAATTTGAAGGGCAGTTTTTTCCAGTATTTCCTTGTTTACTTCTATAGAGCCAGTACATGACCCCTAAAACATAGATCAATAGGTTGTGACCATGCAATTGTAAATATTCTTTTAAAATTTTTGGCACTATGTGTGACAGTGTCCCTTTCCATCTAGGCTTTGAAAAGAAACGAAAATGCTCTTCCAGAATTACTTCAGTGCCATGGAACTGCTGATGATCTTGTTCTCTACTCTTGGGGTGAAGAGACCAACAAGATGTTAAAGTCTCTGGGAGTATCAGCATCACTTCATACTTTTCCAAACCTCAATCATGAGCTCAGCAGACCTGAAATAGAAAAATTAAAATCCTGGATTCTAAAGAAATTGCCTGTTGATGCGCCAAAGGCAAATGAATAAATGAAGATCCAGCCTCATACGTTCTGATTTTTCATAGTTTTAAAATAATGTGTGACATATATATGGGTGTCCCTTATCCCTTATCACACATCTTCAGGCAGACACTCTTATATTCCATAAAGTTCACCTAAGTGGTGAAAAACTGGTGCTGACCACTAAACCTCACTTTATTATAGGGGTTTTTTTCTGTTTTCTTGTCCAGTTTTAAGCATACGTCAATCTAAAAAAAATAATGACTGAAAATATAGAAACCATTCCAAAATAATAAAAGCAGTATTCAGGAAGCATTGCTGTGCATCTCCCAGATAATATTTTTGGGGGGGCTGAGGGGGCTTGTGCAGGGAGGTGTTCTAAGAAAAATACACAATGACATGGTTGTTTCTAATGGTATTGCAGCAACAAAAAGACCACTTATTAAAATAATGCAGTTTTACTTGCAGAAATGCATGCATCTGTGCAAGTTAGTTTAGTGAGAGGAACTGGATTGGCTTCAGCTGGATTCTCAGCATGTGCAAACAAACTTGCCTCAAAGCAGAGCTGTATGTCACCTGAAAAAAAAAAATCAGGTTTGTGTTATATTTTAAAAAGTCCTAAGAAACTGCATCTAGCTATACCACATACCCTTGTTGTTGTCCTTTCTCATTGTTTCGTTACTCAGAGATCTAGGTTTGTGTGAGTTTATTGAGCCCTCTGTGGTTTGCAGTGTAGATATAAAACAAAAAGAAGTACCATCATGATTGCCAAGATCTATCCTGTTTTTGAAGAAATCATTCTTTGGGCCGTATTCCTGTAGAAACTTATTTTTGCCAAGAGTTTTCTTTTGGCCTGCAAGACGACATTTTAAATTAAAAGATGAGGATACTTGGCTCCTCTGTGAATATTTAAAAGTTGTAAATAATGATTGTGATATAAAGAAAACTAGTATCCCCTTATTTTAATGGTGGATGATTCATCTCTGTCAGTTTGATAAATTAACTCAGTGTATAAATATCTATTCTTATGTAATTGTAATGCTTTTTTTTTTCCTCCCCCTCTGCCCCATTTTCTACTTCCCAATTTCAGTAATTTTTTTAGCGTGACAAGCTATTCAACCTTTTGCCAAAGCCAATAGATCCAAGTCTCTTGCTTAATCCTCTCCTTTTCCCATTTTTGAGGAGTGAATCTGGGATGCTGTTGTTGGCTCTGTCAGAGCAGATTGCTACTAGTACTGACTATGTCTCCAGAAATATCAGCCAGCTCCCAGGGACTGTTTTATTCAAATCCTCATGCCCCGAGACCTCAGCCAGCTTTTACCTATCTTGAAGAGTAAGCAAGGAAAAAAAAAGTCACTGTTCAAGTACAAGGCATGTAATTGGCAGTAGCAAGTAACAACTTACTGCTGCTAAAAATATTTTGCTGTATTTCATTTTCCTAGCATTAGCAAGTCAGCAGTCTCTCCTGAAAAACAGCATTTTAAATGGCAAATGAAAAATCAGCTATTTGAAACAGTGAGTGAACAGCACTCCTGGTGCCCTAGGCTTCCTAATTACTGCAAATTAAATTGAAACAGGTGTGTTCAGAGGCAGCTGAGCTAACATTGCCTTGGCTCAACTGTAGTTGCAATCCTTGACAAGCGAAGTTGCAGCATTTTAGGGATAATGCATCACTTTTTCCCCATTTTCTGTTCTTCCTGAGGTCCTATCAGGAGGCTCTTTGAACCACTAATGCAAGGTGGCAATTCATTTTGGTGACAAGTGAATTTACATGGGAAAGCGGCAGGTTTCTGGCAAGGTGGCTTTTAACAGGGTCAGAGAATAGCATAAAACAGTTGAAGGAATCCCATGGAGGGAAGAGGAAATATTACCAAGCCAAACCCAGATCTTTTGATTGTTTTTGAAATGTCAATAATTGCAAATACAGTAGATACAGGGTTTGGCTTAGTTCCCTTGATATAACTTGAGAAGCAATTACAAATGTCATGACGTCCTTAGAAAACAGTAAGTCCCCACTTTGCATCTATTTTCTTCCATCTTCTTGGTTTGTGAGTGAAACTCCAATTAATCAGGAGATGCATTGTGACATAAGACTGGAAATCCATCAGGTGTATGTTGTAACAGTCCCAAATCTCAGAGGTTTTGAGGCCACTTTTTGGGATGTTGGCAAACTCAATAGTTTTCCTTCAGTCTACAGTGGGGACAGTGGGACTCACCTGTCCCTTTAGCTGAGGATGGTGTGGCTCTGTGTCCTAGACGGTGCCAAGCTTGTACTGGACAAACAGACTGAAGTTTAGCCCAGAAAATTTTGGGTTGCTGGTTGGTATTGAGAAGCCTCCAGAGGCAATATTAGTCCTTGAAGACAGTGGGCATGCTGTTAGATATCTAGTCAAATGAAAACTTTGTCAAAATTAGCCCAGCTGCTTGATAGCATGTTTCAGAAGTAATTCAAACAGCTTTTTGACTGACTGGACTATTTTTTTAACCTGGCCCTCTTTTACTACACTTCAAAAAAATTAATTTTTAATTTGATACTGGAAATAGGGTAAGGGTTTATTTGCCAAAAGGGCATCTTCTGCAAGCTCCAGAACCTGCCTGTTGATTTCTGGGTAGAGTTTTAAGTGCTTCTTAGAGTCTTTAAGAATCAAAAAGGCGTCCTTTTTGACTAAATGGTTGCCTGTTGTTGGGACAGACTTCTTGTAGCAGGTGCCAGGGCATACAGAGCCCTGAACTGGTGTGTCTTACCAGGTGAATTTAGATTCAGATGAAGACAATGATAAAGAATGCAACCTTTCTGGTTCATCCCTAATGTTTCACTCCTGATCATACAAAAATGTTAAGGCAAAAGATACCCTATCTTTTTAGGAGGAATCAACTTGAGGTGCTTTCTTTTTTCTTTTTTCTTTTTTTTTTTTTTTTCTTTTGTACATGGGCTTTGTTCTGTTTACATATCCTATTTCTGTCCTGTTTAAAGATACAGTCCTGAACAGCATTTTGAGAAAGAGAATGCAAAATTTAAGTGCCACGCCTGGATCTATACTACTTACTACTTGAGCTACTGAAGGTAGGAGAACATAAACTAGAAAGGGGGTGGCTCTGTCCTGCTCCAGAAGAGGCAGGAGCAGTTAGCTGGCAATTCTGGTGTATGTTATTACTGTAACTCTTTTGAGTTACTTTTTACTTTCCTTTCAAAGTTAGATAAGAGTTTGGCTCTAAAATACAAACTTTTAATACCGCTTAAAAATGTAACTGGAATAACTGACTAAGTCCATTCAGATTGATATTATTTTCTTGGAGCTTCATAGTGTTTTGGTGAAATACACAATTCAGAAGGCAAAAGAAAACTAGTTTAATAAAATCTTTAACTCTTGGGGTCAGTATGTTCCATAGTGCTTCAGAAACAAAGCACTAGTGTCTGGACCTCTTTTTTTTCTACTTTTCTGACACGACACATTTGTATTTCAGATGTTTGAAATTTGTGAGTAGATCATTGCTATGAATCTCGGTGCCTTCTGAGTAATTCATGCATTGGTACAGATAGATAAAGCCAGAGAAGAAATACAAATAAGGCAGAAATTGGTGGAGCAATGTGGGAAGCCAGAAGTCATTGGTAACATAATTTTGACATTAAAGCAAGAAATTCTCTACTTAATCTCTTCTCATGTTAGATCTTTCACTGCTTTTTTAGTAAATCATCTTTAAAGCCATTTTACAAGTCTCTACAGATGAAGTGAGCCAAGTGGGTGAAAGTAACATGTATTTAAAAAGATGAGAACCAGATGGCAAAACACAGAAGTGGAAACCTAGTGGACAATGTTAGAACAAAATTTGTTAAGACATAGATAGAGCAAAGTGAATTTGAAGTTTCTTTACAGTTGATACATGTTCTAGAACAGCTGTGAAGATTGTTTGGGAGATGATAGAAGAGAAACAGTTTTCCGGCTTGACTCAACCTTCATTTGAGATGCAGCTGGTTAAGGGTGCACTAGAGAAAGGAAATAACAATTACGAATGGAGTTTCCTACTTCTGTTTCTTTTCAAAACCTTCTTCCACTGTGTACACCTGATACCACTACTCAGAAGAGAAGCTAGCAGTTCTCTTTTCAATAGCATGTCTGTTCAAATGTTTCTCTGCACACTGCACTGGACAGCAGTGCCTTGGGTGAGTTCTGTGTTTACTGAACAGTTAGATTAAAAAATCATAATTTAGAAGAGCCAGTGGTGTGATTCCAAAAAGGCCTCTTTTTCCCCATGGCACAGCCTTGAGCCTGAGAACTGTAGCAAACCTGTTGTCAGCAAGATAGGTTTTGTGAGTTTGAAGGACAGAAATTCCACTCTTCTTTTAAGCATGTGAGGGCTGTAGGCACTGCTTTGGTGAGGAGGCACCTAAAATCTTCTGTGGGTTCAGTGTGTGAATATGTAGGATCCCTTAAAAATGCAAGGAAATATTGGTATCTCCTTATTAAATGCTTAAAAACAGTTGTGTAATGAATGTTAAACATTAGTCTTGAACCATTAATTGCTAATTACAAGGAATTTGTCATTTGTCATGATTCCAGAGAACAAAGACAATGAGGATTTGTAACCTGTGTCTTAACACACAGTGGAGGTTGTCAAAATAGACCAGAGGGTGTACTTAGAGCTTTTACACCGCTTCATAGGGCCAGTACTTCGTGGTTGGTGGACATTTTACCCTGGCTTCTTAAAAGTAGTTACTGTTTTAAGTTAAATGCAACATGAAGCAGTAACAATCTAGTAGTCTGCAACTCCAAATGAAAGCATAGAACACTTAATTGCTTTCTTGTGCTCTTGGTTGATTAAAGGTGTTTGTCACCACAAATAATGTACAATGATAGACATCAAGTATATCAGATCCTAATGTGAATCAAGGAAGCCATCAAGATATTATGTCATGTATACAGTAGAAAATCTATAAAAATATGACTTCTGCTGCTTCTTGACCTTTAAAATATGGTGAATCACACTGCAAGCATGACCTGCTGTCATAATTGATCTTAGTAGAAAAAATGCTTTCTGGGGCACATTTCAGCCAAATACTGATATTCACTCATGTGAACAGCCTCTGCTGCCTTAGAGCCTATAGTTCCCACTGATGGATCTATGTAGAAAGCCCGGCTTCAAAGTTGAAGTTTGGGTTTTTTTGGGTTAGGAGGGTTTGGGGTGAAGTTCTTAATGTAGCCAAGGTCTTGTGAGGGGAAACCGAAATAATTATGAATCCTAGTCACACTAGTATGCCAGAATTGCAAAGGCAGTGATTTAATGCTTCCAGAGTATAAGAATGGTTGAGTGCTCAACCATGCTCCCCTTCCATAGCTTCCATTGCTAATCTCTAGTCCACATAAACTATGTTTATATATCAGAGGAGATTCTCTCTTTTATGTTTGCCTTTTTATGAAGTGGAAGTTGGAATAATTTGCAGGTTAATGCGATACACGATTTAGGCAGCAAACTTCATCTATCCTTAAAACAGAGCTTCCCTTCTTTGTCTCTGCACTGCAGAAATAGTAATGGCTGACTGATGACCTTCTGGGCAAGAACTATTGCGTTTTCATCACTAGGATTTTTCCAAATACATGATAATTTAAATCAAGTTTACCCATAGACCCATTTTGACTTAAACCTCAAGCCTGCTATTTTCAGAGGAATTAATGATTTTCAGTGTTTCCTTAGAACAGGTTTCACTCTAAATTGGCTAAATAAATGTTCAGTGAGGTCAGGGTTCAGAAATGAAATTAAAACTTTCTTTGGTTTGCAACAGAGTGTTTTTCAGTTAGGACTTACAGGTGCCTGTCTGACTACCCCCTTTCCTTCCCCACTGGTTTGAGAAGGGAGAGAAAGCTTGTTTAAAAGTAGGTTCCCTCTCCTTTCAGGCAGTCAGCCTGTGAAGAAACATTTCATTTCATGACACGTCACATCAGATTTACCCTTGGAACCATACAGATTTTTGTACTATGGCCACCTCCAGCGTGTACAGAGGTAGTGTGGAGTGCCACATGCTAATTTAACATAATTTCCTGAGAAATTACCTGGATGGCAAATGAAGCATAGTGCTGCCAGTATTTATAATAATATACTGATATGGGTTTTTTTGAAACAATGTGGCCCCTGCTTCTTCTTTATATTTATAATTTAGCATGAATCATAACCAGAAGTCAGAACTGTGCTGGTGAAAAGAATGCATATTATTATTAGAAGTGTCAGGGCAGATTTTGTATATCAAAAGCTGACAAAAAAGACAATTTGCAGAGGTTTCAGTAAGTGCATTATTAAATCATCCTTGGCTCCTTCTCAGTTGTTTTTTTAAATGATGCTTCTCTAAGCAAAAATATAAACATGCAAAGCACTGAAGGTGACTTTCTTGGAAGAAATGGATTTTTTCCTCACTAAGGAAATATATTTTTTCTGAAGATGTCCATTTGATTAATGGCAGACCACATGGAATTGCTGAGTGAAATCCTCAAGATGTTTTAGTGTTTTTATAGCACAACTTGGTTGTCAATGTTTTTGTGTATATGAAAATATTTGGCAGCTCTATTGACCAGATAGGCGATGGTATGTGAATTTCACATTTTCTATAAAAGCCCTTGGCTTCATGGCTGCAATTAGGGGTTTAACATTCAGTTGAAACAGTGATTAAGTGATTGCCTTCATAATTTCTGTAATGTCATGAGAAGGGAGAGCCTTGTGTCATGTTCCACTCCACCAGCTCTGAATGTTTGGTTTTCCTGAAGTCATTTTTGGACCCAACAAGCTGTCAAACGTGGAATTGCCTGTAGTCTTGCTGGCCTTTGCAGCTCTTCCCATGGCCCATGAAGGGACTTAGATCAGCTCTCCTTGTGATAGAAGCAAGTTCCATCCTCATAGTGGAACCCCTTTACTATGTTTGGCATGAGCAGCATTGAGAAATGTACATATTGTATAAATTCCCTTCTTGAAGTACTACCAGTACTTTGGTTAAGCCACTGTAAAACTACTGCTATGCATTTGTTCATACATTGGAAAATACTGTTTTCATTACAGTAAACCAATATAAACATCAGCAATGTTGCTATCAAACAAATTAGTTCTCATATGAAATATATGGTAAGTAAATTTGTTGTGTAGCTGAATACAGTGTTATTTAATGAAACCTGGTTTGGTGCCAAGCAAACATATGGATTTATGCATTCCCCTTGGGGCTATGTTGAAATCATCCACCAATAACATGAGCTGAATTCCCTTCCAGATTTGCAGGTTGGCTGCCCTTATTGTATGAGGTTTGAAATGTAACTAATGGTGCAACAATTTCTGTTTTGTTGGTTTTGGGATTTTTTTGAATTTGCTTCACTAAAGTTTTTCTTCTCTCACTCCCCCCCAACAACCTTCCTTTCACCCTGGAAAAGAGTTTTATTTTTTCTTCAAAAGCCACAAAGGTTCTTCATTCCTTTGGGGATTCTTGTCTTCATTTCTCTTCTAGTTCTTTCCTTTTACCAGGAAAAAAATTGATAAAAGGGAGATAAATGGAAGACAGTGTAATACAGGTAAATATTATTGTCATTGCCTCTTTACAATATTAAAATTATGACTTCAGGAATATATGTGTTTTGGAAAAATAATTTTTTTCAGAAAATACGGCCATTTTTTTAGTTGTGATAGTCTGTGCTCTTTAACAGGAAGCGGTATTGACAAAGCTACTTTAGCCATCATATTTTTAACCACAGGACTTTAATGGGCTGTCACAATGGGTTACATTACACTTGCAGCAGAAGTAATAGCATAGATCCTCATCTATGACCTTGCTATTGTGTGTACTTGCTTTGCTTGCTGGATGTAATAGTGTTTGAAATCAGTGTCATTCTCTTCTTGCAGTGAAACTCGTGTCAAAGCTTAGTACAGTATTCCTCCATAGCAGTCACTATTAAAGCAGATTTTAAATTTTGCTGTATTTACCTCAAATCATTCAAATTTAACTCACTGCAGTTTCTTTAAAACCTTCCCTTTGTACTTAATCAAATGCTGAAGTGGTGCTAAAAAGGATGGGCTTCATTTTATTTTCTCAAATTCCCTCCAGTGCTACAACCACAATGGTTATAACCGTTTACTTGTACATCTGCATGTGCTGATGTCTCCTGCAGGCAAAATTGTGTTTTGGCTTACTGACACAACTAAATTGCATGAATTGTGTTCCTACACTTGTGCCCAACATAATCTCCAGAGCTTTTTTCTCCAGAACTCATTTACCTTCTGGCTGGCTGGCCAGACCTGGTAAGGTTACCTGATGGTGGCACACAGAACTTCCAGGCATTCAAAAACAGCTTAACATCCAGCTACAAGCGCTGGATGGAGACCACCTTGGAGGGACTTGGTTTTAGGAGAGCAGCAGAAAAATAAAATGTTCTTTCAGTAAATAATTAGGAGGCCTGTTAATGCTATACAGAGTAAAGCAGAGCTGGCTGTGCCACTTCCTTCTGTAAATTGGTGGAGGTCATTTCGGACCAGTTGAACTGTGTCAAAATACATCAGACAACATCCTTACATGAGTGGACTTAGAGTGGGCTTGACCCCATGTCATCTGAGGATCTGCGTCTCCAGGATAGTACGGATGATACCAAAAATTCCGTAATATGCTTTTTGTTATTATTTTCTTAGAAGCCTCAAAGAAATCTAGGTGAAATGGTGGCATAATGCTGACAGCTGGAGAGGGGGCACTTGTGCTCAAATTCATATAGCCACTACTGGCAAGCTGAAAGATGTTCTTAGTCCCTCAAAAAACAGAGTTAGGGGCTAATTATAGGCCCATTGATGTAATAAGAACATTCTGACACACCATTATAGTCCAAATCATAGCTGTAAGTCTGGTAAATTAGAAAGTCTGTTTTTCTTGCTTTCTGCATGCAAATTCCATTTCATAATAACATTTTGCGTTATTTCAAGGAAGTTGCAGGACTCGAAGGTGATTAAAGTTAGTCAGTCATGAACAGCATGACTTGTAACTCACCCAAAGGCTGCTTATAATAGTATTGCTTCATTTTTTCACTTCTCTTGAAATTTCCTTAGCTGAAGGTGAGATGTGGTCTAGGGAACCTCAAGTGTTAGACTGAAAAATTAGAGTTTTGTGCAGCTACTACAGTCTGCTGTCTATTTTGTTACAGTCTTGGTGGGAAGGGGATAATGAGGAGAGGGGGAAGTCTGGGGACATTGAGCCTTGTGTGAAGCATGGAGCAGTGTCTCTACTGCAGCACTGTGCTCTGTGGGGCACTGTCCAGAGTAGGACCCACGACAGAAGAGTCTGTGCAGCTCTGTGTCTTTGCTGTGTAAATCCAAGCTCAGTCACCTCGTGTTTGATGGCACATGGACTTTTGCAGTTTTTACCAGGTAAATGCACCGTCTGGCACCTTATACATAAATCCATGTTTTTGCAAGAGAACTCAGCTTGTGTCTGATTTAAGTTGACTGAAATGTTTCAAGACAAACCCAAACTTTCATTGCAGTCTGTAGTGTCAAAGATCACTTAAGCCAAATTATTCAGCTACTCACCCTAGGTTCCCTTTGGTCTTATCTGGGAAGAGTTATCTAGTCCCTTCCCAAACTGTTTTCAGCTTGGAGCCCAGCTCTCTCCATGGCTGCTTTGTGTGAGCAGTGTTTTGAACTCAGAATTGGGAGTGGAAGGGTAGGAGCCAAGAAGTGTGTTCAAGGAGTTTCTTCTGCATGCAGGGGCATGATTCACACATGGATGACCAGGGTATCACACGTGGGGTTAGCATCAGGCTAAGGTGAGTGTGTCAACATGCTGGTTGGGATGCTGCAAGTAGGTTGTGGTCTTGTCCATTGACTTAGAGATAAGCTGGGCTTCCCTTGCACAGCCCAGATGCAGAGATAAAACCTCTAGGTCTTGAGTGTGTTCGGATCTGGTGTTGCAACCTGAGACCTGAGGTACACTGAGAGATGAGCTGTCATAGCAATATACATGGATGAGAAACAGGTTCACAGAGAATCTGATCTTCTTGAAGACAAATGACATGTACTACTGTTTTGTGTTTTGGGTTAGGGGTTTGGGGTTTTTTGTGGGTGGTGTTAGGTTTTTTTTTGGTTTTTTTGGGGGGTGGGTTTGTGGGGTTTTTTTGTTGTTGTTTGTTGTTGTTTGTTTGGTTGGTTTGTTTTGTTTAATAGGATCAAAGCTATGAATAATGTGGGGAGCCAGAATAGTGTTTGAAGTTGGCAGTGAGTATTCAGGAATCAGATATCAGAGATACCAGGCATGATGCAATCCAATGAGACGTGCTTGGAGGGGGTGAGGGAGGAAAGCAGAGATGGTGAATAACCTTCAGAGGAAAGACTGGGAGACATAACCACATTTCAGAGAAGATGTAATACTTAAGGGACAAGGGGAGCAGTAGAAAATGTCAGAAGCTTTTGAGAGGTCCAGAAGGTTATGATCTGTTCCCCAGCTACCACTTTGAGATAAGCTTCTCTTTAGGAAGGAATCAGAAATATATAAAATTTATGTGATGTGCATTTATATAAAGTGCATTGTCAGCTGATCTCCAAGCCAAATTTTTAACATTGTCAGAAGCCTTTCAAAGCTTTGTAATCTTTTAAATTATAGTATATATATATANATTATCATGAACTGCCAGCCTTTGTAATAACCCACCAGATAAAGGACTAGAGACCAGAAAGTATTTCTTGCAAATAATTTCAGAAGAAGTTCTTAATTCTTTCCCAAAAGACTGAAAAAACTGATTCCCAAGTTCAGTTCAAACTGGTGTGGATAACTGCAGCTTGGGTTAGGGTATAATTATAAGTACAGGGTATAATTCTTTGCATGAAGGTTGGAAGATTGCTGGTTAAGACACTTGGAAGTACGTTAGTTTAGCAAAATGAAACAAAAGACACTCTGTAAAAAGAAGAAACTGCTCAGTCTAGTTGCTCTGTCCCAAATAAAATGTGGAAAGTAAACCAAATGCATAATGGACTAAATGCAGAGCTAAAAACTTGTGTCATTCTATTGCAAATGTCATAATTTTGTGATGTATTTCGTGAAGTTGTAGCTCAATTAAAGTCATGACTCTGCTGCGAGAATTTTGACTTGCTGGCATTTCAAGTTTTTAGTCTGAATTGCATGAAAATTGACAATATGCCCTAAAAACTCTAGAAATCCAAAACAAAAAAAGAAAAAAACAAACTGAAACCAAAACCAAACCAAACCAAACCAAACAAAAAAACCCAAACAAACAAACAAACAAACAAACAAAACAAAACAAACAAAACAAAAAAAAAAAAAAAAAAAAAAAAAAAAAAAAAAAAAAAAAAAAAAAAACACCCCCGCCACAAATTATCTTTAGTAAGGAAGATAATTTGTGGTGGACTTTTTGTGGTCATAAAACCTCAGGGTATATATCTGAGTGCTATATGTGAGTAACCTGTATTTGAGTGCTACATTTCATCACCAACTTCAAAGTGACTATCCAGCCTCAAGAGGAATATTTGCTAAGTAATATGATGAGGTCAATATGAGGGTAATTCCACTGCATGACTTCACTGCCATGTGAATTTACCAACATGTAACTTAAAACTTCATTCTTGCAGATAAACCTTTTTTTTTCCTACACTTTTTGAAGTGAACCTGGAAAGCATCTGATCATCACCCTCCTTACTTTTTTTTTTTTTTTCATATTAGGGAAATGGTTGTCACTTATTTCTTGATATTCAGGTCCTAGATGAAATCTAAGTTCTTCAGCCTTGCCTTATGTCATGTTTCTGTAGGTCTATATAATTTCTATTGCTCAATGTTGAACTTGGTTAGAGTCCTGTGGATGAGTTCTTGCAAAAGCAATGTTGCCCAGAATAACTACTGCCCATCTCTTAGGAATGTTGTTCACATTTTTAATGCAAAGCAAAAAGAGCTTTGCCCTCTTGCAGCATAATGATAGTGAATTGTATGTGGTTTGTCATATGATGTAATTCCAAATCCTCCAAGATCATCTATAGTTTTTGATAATACAAGAAGTAAGAAAAAAATTACCTTTTTGTAAGGTCAGTTGGCTTAAAAATAACCAAATTAAATTTTACTCTCTGCTTCAAAATAAGAGAGGGGGTGGGGTGGCAGGGAGGAGAATTATTTTTTTGGATGGAGAGCTTTTATTTCTAGCTTCATACCAAGGCAAGTTTTATGGCTGAATTATAAACCCCTGAAAATTGCAGTTCATAATGGAAATATTGGCAGACACTGAATGGTGCTGCTGTAAAGCAGTATGAAGTTTTAAGTTTTTCCACTTTTAGATCTGGAATAAAACTAAATTACAACACTTTCCATACAGGCATTTGATTTTCCCCCCAGTAATTTCTGCTGGATCTGTTCAGTGTTTCCTGACTTCCTATGTTGCCATTGGACTTTTTCCTATTGACTCTGCAATTGATTTCATTCAATCGATAGATTTACCAATGGGGATGCTCACACAAAATGTTGTTTTCTGGGGCAGAAGGTGTTGGGGACTGTAATACTGGCTTGGGGAAAGTTACACTGAAGATTTATGGCAGAAATTTACAGTAAATGGGGTTGGAATGAGTGTTGCGGGACTCACAAAACGTGGAGTGATAAGGGTCCTTACAATGTTGTTCTGCAGAAAAGAAATGTTCTTTCAGACTCCATCCAAACCCATTGACCAAGTGGATGAAAAAGTGCTTCAAGATGGGAATATCAGGATTGTTTTTCTTTCCCAATGCAGGAGAAGCAGAGCAGAAATGTGATTTTTCATAGCATTGCCATATGCCAGAGGATTCCAACAGGAGCAATTTTATCTGAAAGTGGATATGAAAGCGAAAGGCAGAATGGAAGTCAGCAAGCGGACAGGGCTTTTTTTCTGGAATTATTCCTGAGTCATTTCTCATACTGGCACAGGCTGCAATAAGCTGACGATCAACATGTGGGTTATTTATAGCCATTTGCAAATGATCTGTTTAGCTACTTCAGTCCTTAGGGCAGGACTGGCAACGCCACTTTTTTGGCCCCATGGTATTCCTGTTACAAATTATGGAGCCAGGGCATAAACAAATAACATAGCCTTGCGTTTCTGGTTTGGGTCCCTCCTTGAAAATGAAATATTTTGTTTACTATTTATTGCTTTTACTGCACCCCAATGGATTTGTGGTGCTTTCTGCCACGAACAGCTCAGGGATGTGATATATTCCTAGCTGGTTTGTATGTAGCTATTTTATATTGCCAGTTTTGCCTTCAGCCCTATAACAACTCTCCAGGCTCTTGGGGCAGTTGGGACTTCTGGAGTTCTACTTGGGCAGCAAGTAATCTTCCTTGGACTGTAATGGGAATGATTTTAAATCAAGATACAAGAGACAGGTGCCTGAAAGCTAGCCTTAAGGTCATAGATAGAGAGCCTTGTAAAGGGATCCACATCAAGAGATAAACACTCCTGTCCAGATGTGGCTGAAAGTTATACCCACCTTTTACCAGAAGTTACAGTATCTGAAGGTCTTTACTGGATGGAAGTGTATGAGAGCTCCATAATCTGCTGCAGGAAAAGTTCACTTCACTGAGGAGCTGAACTATTCCAGCTGACTTTGTAGGAGAATTCCAGTCGCTGCATCTGAAAAATTGTGTCATTTTGAGACCCCAGTAAGGAAAGTGATGAACTGGAGCAAGTCCAGAGGAGAGCTGTTACAATGGTTAGAAGGCTAGATCATGAGAGGCTCTAGGAATTCCTGATGGAACAGTATTTGCTTAGTTATGGGTGGTTGAGGGGATCCAATTGCCATCTTCCATTATCCAAGGGAGTTTTTTGAGATTTTTTCACTCTCTGAAAGACACCATAGCAGACAGATAAGTGTCATTACCATTCGGGATGGCTCCAGTAATGACACGTGAACTCCAGTCTTCTTGGAGGGCATATAGCAAAGTTATTGAAAGACAGACACCTTTTATACCATGCTTTGCTACAAGGAACTACTAGGAACAGGATTGGTTGTTCAGAACACCACCTTCTTGTAAACATCTCTACCAGTAAACAAGTTAGAAAAACAGCAGGTGTCAGGAGGAGGCTATTTATGAAGAATTTTTTTGGGTTCCTCCTTACAAATTCCCATGCCAGAGTGAGAGTGTCGTATGCTTAGCTTTCTCACAGGCTTAGTGTTAACTGCCTGGAGCCTGAGAATCTGTTTACTGATCACACCCCACAGATAAGAGGCAATGATCACAATTTTTAACAAAAGAAATTGTGTTTGGATGCAAGGAATGTATTCTTCATTATGAGAGTGGTGAAGAACTATGAAAAATCAATCCTTCCTTGGGGACTTTAGAACCTCAACCAGACCAGACCCTGTCATTGTTGGACATGAAATAATGATGTTTGACTGCAGTTCAAAGGTAGAAGAACATCATAAAGCTTTATTTACAATTCATCAAGCCTTTTCATAACATGCTGCGCTAAAAAGACATATTATTGGTCCATAGAATTGACACCTCTNNATTTTTGGTCCATAGAATTGACACCTCTCTCCATTGGTTAAGTAACAGAAACAACACCTGGGAGAGGGGTTGTTAAGAGAAAAACATTATTTGCTCAGAAGTGTTAAGAGTTATTTATAGAAACTGTCCTTGAAAGAAAATTCCCCCAAGAAATCTTCCCTTGGGAAAAAAATCAGCCACTGATAGGCTGAAAACCTTTCAGACTCAGAAATATCAGGGCCACAAGATCCCATTTTGAGGCAGGTGTTGCTCTGAGGAAGGTGGAGCAGGTGACCTCCTTAGGTCCCTTCCAACCTATATTTTTCTATGAATCTGAATTAGTTTTACCAAAGGTAGCATCAATATGGAAGAAAAAGAAGTAGCAAAATTGAGGATTTGAGAAACAGGCATGTATGTATATGACTAAATGAGAAAAATATGTTTCCAACTATTTACTTTTAGTGGTTTAGTTTTCCTTTGGAAAATAAAATTAGGAATAGTCTGAAAGTGAGAAATACAGTTAAATCAGAACTCAATATTTTTAGTTCCTGTTTTTACAGAAGTAAACCATTATTTTAGAAGAGTATATTTCTATTGCAAAGCAGAGAATGATTGAAATGTTTCTTAATAAGCAGTGAAAAGTACAAAGGCTACACTATGCAAGCTTTTGTGTAAATATGTCTGTATTCAATATATATACTGATGTATGCATTTTCAGTCAATGTACATAATTTTGCATTTTAAAAATTGTGAGCATGGAGACGTCAAATAGGATGTTTTGGAAAATAGGACCCTCAAAAGATTATACAGCATTACGAAAAGCTACGGTGGTTTACACTTAGTGGTGACTTTTTTGTTTGCTTCAGCTGAAGGATAGTTGTGGAGGAAAAGAAATGTGGAGAGATGGGCTTTTGCTAATACCTCCTCACTACAGCAATCAGCCTTGTCACATTACATTGGTTTTACTCTAAAGCTTGCCAAAGAGATTACCTGTCCTATAAAACAGCCAGACTTGACCAGGTGAATAAACAACCAGGGACACAGTAATAGTTGCTCCATGGTGCACATGATGGAGCCTATTTTGTACAGGAAGCCAGGAAGCATATTTGGGAGCAGAAACCAGGTCTTCTCTGGGCTGGTCCAACTCACTGTCCTCAGGCCTGCTCTGTGTATTTGTTGTTAATACAAGAACCAAAATCAATCAAAAGCGGATAACCTTATGTTATAGGATCCTGATTGTTTTTAAACGCTGATGAGGGCACTTTGTAAGATCAGCTTTTGATTTGTAGCTGTTTCCATTTGTAAGAGA
>WEIU01017764.1:174114-213751 GCA_013389925.1 Aegithalos caudatus
GCTCTCCAAAGCATGACCTTGTGGCTTTAAAGTAATTTATCTGGTGGCAGCAAGATACTTTGGAATAAGCCCCTTTGTTACATTTATTCCAGACCAAACAGCAAATTTGCTCTGTGTCTAAGCTTCCTTATTTTATGTAGTTTGAGGTCATAATTTCCCGTTTCAGCTCTGGTGGCCATTGCAGCTTCTCTGCTGATACATGCAGCTTAGTCTTGGACCCTTTAGTACTTTCTTTCATAGAACTTCCCACAAATTTCTCTTAGTTCATCCATCTTGGGATAGGATGTAACTATAACAGCAGGATTTGTCCTTCCATGTCAGAAATCTTAATCCTGGGATTACTGCTTCTAATGCAGCATTACAATCTCAATAACTTTTCTGCTTCCACGTACTCTGCAGTTTTTGCTACCTTATGTCATTCACTAAACTCTTTGACTCAAGCTCCACCAGACAAGACTTGTCTTTTTGCTATCTCACATTCTGGTGACCCAAACTTTGACTAGGATGTCCATTAATTGTTTTAGCTGTGGTTATTCCTGGTAATTAGTGGTATGTATTCCAGTCAACGAGAAAGGAATTAATTTAGATAGCATACAGCCAAATGCCATTGTGCTGAGGGAAGGACAAAGTTTATGATCTAAAGGAACAGATTTCAAATTTTGTTGCAATGAAGATAGATACACTACATAGGAGAAAGAGAAATAATATGGTTGTAGAGGCTGAGATGTTGCATAAGGTGGAGCCCTCAGTTACAGCATGAAGGCTGAGAAGAAATAAAAATGGTAGGCCTTGGCAGAGTGGAAAAGTAAGAAATAGAGGATGACTTACTGCAAAGGCCAGAGGAGAAGAACCATGGCAGCTGAGCTTGAGTAGTCATTCTTGACAACAGGAAGCAAAAAGCAAGAGAAGGAACAGAAAACAAGTTCTGGAAGTGCATCCTCAGCAGTAGGCACTGATAAAATCTGCCCTGTTATGCATGCTTAGATACTCTGAAATGCTTCAGAAGATGCTTACACGTCCATTGGCTCCTTAATCTCTTTAACTAGTTCTAAGTAGTTCTTAGGTTAATATTCAGTTGATTTTACTTATCCTGGATGTGATAGACAGTTCTTGATTTGTTTGCTTGAAGCAGCTTCAATTACTTTCTCCAAAGAAAGAAAATTCTGGTAACCTCACAGAATTTTCATCCTTTCTGGATCTCTCTACTGGTAATAGAAATGAGTCACCTTCATTTTGTCTTTCTGAAATATCATAAATACTTTCTCTAAGCTAAATAAGCTTGTGTTGTCCTGGGAACCAGCCAATTGCAAACATTGATTTCTGACTCCCGGAAAGGCTATATCTTTAAAACCGTGTGTTCCCTTAAAATTATGAATTAGATTTGCCACTGTACCTTACCATACTTCTGTAAGTACTTGGTATGATGCAGAAAAATCCTTCTAGTGCATTACTTCCTCAAGTTTTTGAAACACTTACACACAAGTGGTGCAAGTTAAGTTTAAGTTGAGCAAAAAATTTTCAAATAAAAATTAGAAAACATCACTATAAACACATAACTTTTCTTGAGGGAGTTGTAGAAAAGCAGGGATTATAAATGCCTCCGTTTTCCATATTGTTTCCCTTTCTCCCATGTAGTGCACCCATCTGTACTGAATATTTTGTGTGCTCTCTCTCTAGCTGCATCATTTGCTTAATGCTGGAATCTCACTTTTTTAATTGCTTTGGGTCAGCATGAAGCAATTGCTTGTTCTATTTGTCATTAGTTTAGTCTTACAAATATAAGCCAGAGTCATGGTTTAAGTATAGGACTTCCCAAGCAAAGAAATTAGAATTAAATCTAATTAATTGCAGTAGTCATGTTAAAAACAGATCTACAGATCTTATACCAGCAATAAGCACTAGTGGGGTAACTCTAAGACTTGAGTGTTTTCTTTCATCTCGGCAAGTGCTCAGGGCACTTGGTTTTAAGTAACCTGGTGTAGTGGAAGGCAGTCCCTGCACCTGGCAGAAGGGTTGGAACCACATGATATTTAAGGTCCCTTCAAAACCAAACCATTCTGTGGTTCATTTCTTGACAAAAACCAATTTTGACTGATTAGTGGGGAACAGTATTTTAAAACAAAAACGCACTCATCCACTTACACAACCTGTTCAAAACATTAAGCTCTGTGGAACAGGAACTTTTTTGGTTTGATTAAAGTTGTCACACTCCCTTCTATCATTAAGCTCTGGTGCAACATAGAAATTTAAAAGAAAGCACTGGCAACCACAGAAGCATCACCACAGACTCTATAATGGTGATGGTCCTGAAACTGAATTTGCATCTCATGACTTTCCCCTCATTCCAGGAGTGATCAGGACCTGTGTTTTAAAAATGGTGAGGGAAGACTTAACTTTAATTTGTCATGTGTCCATTTAGTTCATTTCCTCAAGGGGCAAGCTTAGACATGAGCTCTAGCCATGTTTGATTTTGACTTTCATTTCTCTTCCATTTTTAATCTGTGATAGCCTGGTTTGTGTTACAGTTTATGATTGAAAGTCTGTGCTTTGTTTTTCCTTGAGGACCACAAAGGAATATTTAGGAGGTATTTCAACACCTTGGTTGAAGATGTGAAATTTGGAAACTTATGAAAAGTTTTCTGTGTTGAAATGCCTCTCTCCAGGAAAATAATGCAGGTATAAACAGAGTACAAGTCCATGGCTCCTAGTTTGTTGTGGTAAATTACAAAAGAGGGGAACAAAGGGCAAGTTGCTTTAAAAAGAAAAAAATTTACAGATTATCAAGAAATGTAATTCTGTCTAATTTTAAGCCTCATCTGAGATGGAGATGAAAAAAGATGAAGATAAACCAAACCAAATTAAGATGATTTAAACCTCTTTTGCATAGTCACAACTGCAACTACAGGTCTTGCCAGTGAGTATTTTCTATTTCTACATGTGTAAAATTATGTTCATTTTCCATTTGTTCATTGACACCTAATCAAACCTGACTTATATACTGAACATGAAGTTTTCATAAAACCTGTGTTCATGAACATCAGAGAGCCAAATAGAAAACTTAGGGGTTTTGCGGGGGGTTTATTTTTTATTTAACACCTTTCTTGAATTTTTTAATGTTTTCTTGGAATATATTTGCCTTTTAACTCATTTTTTGTCCTTAAGTTCACCTGCTGACCTAAGAGGAGAGTTGATGCAGAATGGATTTTTGACTATTGTGCAACTACCTTTAGATGAATCCCTGAACTTGTTCCAAACAATGCTGCTGTTGGAACATTGCAGGATCAGGAAGAAAAACTTGCTTTTCAACTCTGGTCCCCTAGCTAAATGACAGGTGAAGCTGAAAAAAAACATTAAATTGCCTATAATGGGAGTAGTTATTCAGTTAAATACAGGTCTGGTTAGGACTATATCTCTTTTATCCTATACAAATTATTTTCAAGAAAGTAGAGATTCACAATTCTAAAATTCCCAAGAAGGTAAGGAGCTGGTTGACATTGATATCCTTGTTGATAAACTTTTTCTGCGAAGCTTTCAACCTTATTTGCTTCACAGGATTTCAAAAATAGAAGGAGTGCCACCACTACCATGAAGGTTTCTGGTGACTTGGCATCAATATTGCACTCCAGAGCTCTGGTAATCTGTGCTCTGGAAAGATTAACTAAATTACAGCATGCATCTTCTGGGAGGGGAGGGTAAACCCTGGTTTATCCACCACAGAAAAATGAGAATGATGACTGATCTGTGTGAGCCAGTCATGGGGATTAAGGGGAAAGGAAAGAATTACTTAGAGGATATTCTTGGCCCATGAACAAATGAGCTTGAACAATTCATGAATAAACACAGCTTTCGGAAGATGCTTAAGAACAGTCTTTTGGTCAGGAGAAATGGGTAAAACACTGACCTTCTTCCAGTGGGAAGTTACTTTCATGGTTAGTTACAAAAGGAGCTCATATAATGTTGTTATTGAGAGGCCCAAGAGCACAGGCAGTCCCTCCCCAGTCTGTGGTCTGTATTACAGAGAGCAGAATAACAACAGGGTGGTAATGCCTACTGCATTCTTCAGTGTTCTCATTGCTTTTCATATGTATCTTTATTATCTGATTAAACAAAAAAAATCAAATTAACAAAATCACTGCGATTCAAATATTTTGCAGTCAAAACTTTTAAATAAGGGTACAATGAACAAAACTTTTGTTGAAAGAAAGAAGATAAAGGACAGGAGAGCTGTCTTTCTTTTCCCTTAAGTTTTTCTGCTCCCTTTGCTTATTTGTTAACTTGCCAAGAGCCTGTGTTATTGGGTAAGTGCTCTCAATTTTTAGTAAGGCGGAATTGAAAAAAAAAAAAGAATCAAAGATATTTGCATGACCTATTTTTTTTGGAGAGCTTTCTCCACTATGATTACTAAAATTGTATATGCATTGTGAACAGTGATCTTTTCCATCTAGTATTGCAGATGTGTTCTGTCTAATGATCCTAATCCATTTTCTCATTGGATAAATAGCAATTCAGTTATCTGCAAAATGCTAATTTATACCCTTCAAAGCAGTTTTAGCTGAAACGAAGTGTGATTATTTGGGCATAGGCAAAGATTAATAAGCACAGAGTTTTGTCTGTGGCAGTAAGGTCATTCAGGGGAGATCAGAAGTACAGTAGATTAGCGTCCTCATTATGTGCCTGCCTCCTTCCTGGGAAAGCCTCTGGTCAGGGCAATAAAGCAGCTTCAGTCCCAGGGCTGTTCTGTTGAAGGCTATGTCAGGGCACATATATCAGCTTTCCAAAGCAGCAACAACACATTAGTTCATTAGTTGCTTCACACAAAACAGATCTGCAGTCCCTCAGTGAATAGGACATAGCTGCCTTTGTGCAGGAGGGATTTTGACAAAGCACTACAAAGTGTTGCTTAAGCTCCAAGGAGGAGTGAGACCGTGACAAAGAAGAGACAATAAAACATGCCATAGATCCAGTTAGATTATTACCATAAACCTTTTTCCCTGATTAAATCTTTCTAAAACAACCATAATGTCTCAAGACAGGCACCTGTATGTTTAATTCAATGATTTGAAGCAAAAGAATTTGAAAAGACCACATCTCTCTTGTCTGATTCCTTTTGTCCTAGAGGCTGAAATCATAAAAGATTTCTGTGAGGCTGAGGTTTTTAAGTGTCACCGTTCTTTTTTCATAAAACCAGAATTTTTACCCAGTCAATATAAAATAAAGATGAAAATCTTTTTCAGCCCAAAATTTCACCCTGCTGCTCACAGAAGCTAGGATATTTTGGTGAAGGAAGAGAACAGGATATTTTGCATCTTAAAAATATTTTGAGATATTTTATGTGGACAGACAATTGATCCATATTTTATGGATTAAATTTTATGTTTACAGAGATAGTGTGATCCTGATGAAACTTTCTTTCAGAGAAATGATCCTGTATGGCTAGACGCTTTTGAAAAACCTGCTCCAGCATGTCTGCATCCTTAGAAAAGCACCTAAAAACCATTGAAAATTAATTCTAATGTGTTCTTCTAGTATGTTCAAAATCTTGTTCCGATATATTTCCATTAAAATGTAGTGTTCATTTTCTGTAGGATCAAAAAATTGCCACCTTCCACACAGAACATGTTTTGTTCCAAAGGGAGTATATTTGCTGCAAGCATGTATTTAATGCCAAAAATAAATGTTGGAGCTGTTACAAAGTCTGATAAAAAAAAGGAAAGCAACATCACTTTTACACAAATCTGACAGCCTTGGCAGGACTTTAATTCTAAAATGCTCATGGTAAAAGAAAAATCCATTTAGGTGATGCAGATTGTAAAACACTCACCTCATACAGTACTCTCAAACATTCTCAAAAGGTAAAGGGTGAAACTGGGTAATGCAGAGGTATGAATTCTCTTACAAAAAAAGTTTAAAAAATAGAATTAATTTTCTTTGGTTTGATCTGTTTTCTCAGCAGCACCTTTTAAGGAGAGTGAGTGAAAGGAATAGTTTACTGTGAACAGGTACAATATTGACTAACTATGGATTAATGAAAAATAAAAAACTGCATTCTTTCCACAGAAACTGCAATTTCATGTTCTTTCTGAAGACATTACAGAGACACAGAGGGACTTTCAAAGTTATCCAGCCCCCAACTAATGCAAATGGATTGCTAACCTCATGGGACTGGTTTAATCATTAGAATTTATTGTAAAGGCTCTTTTTTATTTATTTATGTATAATATTTTATTTATTTATTGTGTGCCATGGAGTATTTTGAAAGTAAGTGATGAGTGTAATGGAAAACAATGTGACGTGACCACAGCCAGTTATCCAAACCCCAGAAGCTTTGCCCACTGACTTCTGTCCCTGTTGCCAGTTTCTGAGAGGATGAATGTCCCACTTTAGTCATTTCCTGAGTGTTTGTCTGGTCTGCAGGGCAAGCTGAGTGTCTTAGCTTAGCCACTCACTGCAGACCTTTCCATTTATTTAAAGATGATACTTTTTAACTGTTTTTAATAAGACTTTCTCAGTGTGAACTCTTCATAGTGTCCTTGATTGTGAGAGGGGTCTATACATAAAACTTTAATGTGAATCCTGAAGTACTAATGATAAAACATGATTAACACCTTCTACCTCATATGTAGTAGCTTTCATCTCATCTTTGCTCAGAATCGTTTGGCTTCATTTTTTATGCCATCATTAATCTGCTGAGTTTCAAAACATTTGCATGAGGTAGATGATAATCATTTGCAGACAAGGAATATATGATACAGATGCATCTCCTCCTGAGAAATACCAGTAACTCAGCTATCAGTGCTATTATCAAGGGAGGTTTAACAAAATTTCCTGAGAGAATAAAAATACTACGGGAGTTGTCCATGTGTCACAGGAGGAATCGGGTTTTTAAACCAGGAGCTTTGGTATAGCTCCATATACTAACCTTAGGCAGAGCTACCACCACAATTTAATTGCTCAAATCAAATTATGATTCTTTTCCAAAATAAACATCATGGTTTATTTTCAAGTGCTCCAGTAATAATTTTATTTCTTCCTACACAGAAATATTAAAAAGGTACACAATCACTCCTTATCTGGAGAAAGATTTAATTCAAGAAACCATGTTTACTATTCATGTCTTCCTTTTCTTTTGTAATCCAGATACTGACTTTCCTATGGCACAATAGCTAAGCTGAAGCTTTGAAATATAGTTACAGTGAATTGGGCAATAACAAACTTCTTGGTTCTGTTTTGGTTTGGGTTATATTTGTTTGCTTTTAACAGCACATTACATATTCTGTCTTTTGGAAAATAACTGTTGAATTTTAAGTACATTTTTACATTTATATAGAAGATATTAATTCATTAAAATATTGTAGATCTCAGAACTTGTGATGAGTAATTCTTAGACATATGAATGTAAAAGATTTTTTAATCTCAAAAAATATTGTCATTTTTCATCTCTTACCCCTAAACTTAAGTAGTCACTATGTCTGTCATCCCTTTAAAACTCCTTTTAAGTCAGGTGCTGTCACTGTGTCCCTCATGGAGTGACCACTCTGTCCACCCTGGCTAGCCAGACACAGCTGACTTACAGGGGGACACTCCTCCAAATCCTAGGAATCAGGGGAGCGGCTAAGGGATTTCTCCCTTGCACGGAGAGACTATCGCATTGCCAGCAGAGGAAGGAGTCAAGCTGGACTGGAGGGCAAAATACAAAGCTTTATTTCATCCCCACAAGAACTCGAAGCCCCCGAGGTGCTACTCCACAAGAACCCAAGAAACAACTGTGTCAGCAGCTTAAGTATAGGGGAGGTACAGAGGGAGGGGACAGACAATCTTCCAGTGAAAAACAAGGGGGGGTGGAACAGGGTAGGAGAAACATTTAGGAGGGTGAATGGGAATGCCTGAAGAGATACCTCCTCTGTCCCTGCCCTATCACTTGATGACCCTCTCTGAGCTTTCTAGAAGCTGGGAGGGGTAGCAAGGTGACAGACAAGGCCCAGAAGAGGGTGGCCAGAGGAAACACAGGCAGATTGACAACTGGGACAGAACATCATCGGAAAAACAAAGGGGAGAAGGGAACAAACCATTCAAACATAACACAATGGGGAGCAAAACCAACAACACAATGCAACAAGGTGCCCTTAAGTCTGGAATGAGTTTCTTATGACTATAGATATAATTGAGCTAAAAAGAGACTATATAATTTTTTGTGGTTTTCTTTGCCTAAATATGTTTAAATTAATTGTAAATGATGTAATGGCATCTTTGGTCCTGAACCTAGACAGAAACAAATGTATTCAGAATGGAACTGGAACATAATCACCACCTTGTTATCATTGTCATGCCATAATTTCCTAGAGGTGTCTCAGGTGTTTTTACAGACATTTTTGCCAGTTGATTTAGAGTGATGTTGGACAGTATGAGACAATGTACCCATGACTCTTTACTAAGATGTAATTGCAAAGGAAAAGCCTGATTCATCTTCTGGTGCAGACAGGAACAGTTCAGGAACAGACAGAAATGAGGAGTGAAAATAACAGAGATCTTACAAAGGACAGGAAAAAAAACCCAATACTGAGCTGCAGTGACTTCATCCTACCTTCCCTCTTTCAAAAAAATCTCAGTGTAAGAGAAAAAAGTCCTCTCTTCCTCTCCCATTCCCCATCAAGAAAATGTTACCACTTTCAGGAAGGTACAAATTAATCCCTAAAAGCTCCTGCCGGAGCACAGAAGTTGGAATATGTGCTGCGAGCTGTAATTTGTTCATCAAAGCCCAGTTCCCTACCATAAATCAGGATGTGCAACTGGATTATATCACCCATAAAGTCATTTGCCAGAAGTTCCAGGGTGAATATCTCTCTCCTCATCCTGAGTGGTGACCTTGCCGTGAGCGCTCTGGTAGTAAATAAAGACAGAACATAGGTTGTTCAGCTGACTGTCCAGCTTTCTGCTGAAAGACAGGTACAAATGTCAAAGTTGGACACTCTGGAGAGTGGAAGGCCAGCACAAGAAGACAGAGGTAAGAGTTCATAGTATTTTCACAGTAGTCAGAGAAAAGAATGAAGTAAGAAAAATTTAGAAAGCAAAAAAATCCCACATGCTGTCTTCTCTGAAACCAGAGAAACACACTTAAAATGGGCTTTTGAATGTTAACCATGATGTTGTCTGTACTGCTTGTTAGACTTACCAAGATTCTTAAATCCTCTATATGATCATCGAAAGCTAGTGACATTAACAGTCTGTTTCAAACATGTCCTAAAGCTACATTTTAATTTGCCTATCTGAGAAGCTGCTTTGCCTCTGCCTGCTCCTGCTGGGGTGCAGATCAGGCGTGCACAGAAGCATGAGAAATGAGAGCTTGGGTTGAAGCCCAGGTCTCAAGCCGACAGTCCCAGGGTCTACAAAGAACCTAAAAAGATCGTCATGGCTGGTCTCTTCATTTAACCCCATAGAGCAGCAACTGGTACAAAACCCAACCAATTATCATATACTGGGAAATTCAAAGTGTGTCTCCTCAGTCCTGCCATGACAAGTGTTTGCTCCTGTGATCAGAATGGTGCAAAGAAGGCTGGTTGCAGTTTAAAGTGAGGCATTTAAAAAGTAGCTAATCATGACCGACAGTAATGTGCAGAACCCAGGAGACAAAGGAAGCTCTGAAGATTAAAAAGGACAAGGTGGCAAGTCATCCAGGAAAGAGCAGAGTGCTGTGACACTGGTAACACATGTCCCCTTCCATCAGTGACTGCAAAGACAAGCCATTCTCCTCCCAGCAGTTCACTGTGTCTCTACCAGGGGAGTCACAAGCCAGGAAAGCCACCCTCTGCAGGAAGAGTGTCTGTCTGATCTCAGCAGGTCCTGTAATCTCTCTGAGGTGATGACTCTGTCTGAACTCTAATATGGAGGGGGTGTGGTGGCAATTCTTAATTTTTCTTCTTAAACAATATTTCACAGAATGGGTCAGATTGGAAGGGTCCACAGTGGGTCACGGGTCCAACCTCCCTGCTCAAGCAGTGTCATCCCAGAGCACAATGCACAGGATTTTGTCCAGACAGTTCCTGAATATCTCCAGTGAGGACTTGTCTATTAAATTTAATGCTTGTGCATTTATGATTTGCTTCTTCTCCATAGCTGTATTATTTTGTTAAAATAATCTTCATCATGGCAATCATTCTTATAAAGAGAATAGGGGGTTATTGTCACAGCGTCCTAGATAGTGATGGTAGAGAGGTAGAGAGTTAGAGAGGTGGGAATGAAGAAATCACTATGTGAGAAAGTATTTCTTTTTTAAAGAGAATTCTGGATTTTTTGATTTGATTAGCAGGAGTTAAATAATATGTTTATTTGACAGCATATTTTAAAAGACCTTTGAGAGCAGATCACTGAATGAGTTGGATGGAGGCCACCTCTTGTCTCTGTTGCAGATGGATGGATGGGAGGAAATACATTTAAGACAAGTTTCCTGTGCCTCCATTCAGGAGGGAGGAAGGAGGCCCCCAGTGGAACCAGCTTACTTTTGCGTAAGCAGGACCAAACTGAGCATAAGTCAGCTCAGGGTAATTTGATATTAAGGTGTCTGAAACAAATGTACGAACAACTTTTCTTATTCATTGACCTCTTCTTTTTCCATTGTTTCCAATTCACCTTTTTTTTTTTTTTTTTAAACTTTATTAAAAGTAGGTGATATTTGAAATGAAAAGCAGTTTTGCTTATAAAATAATAAAGCATTTTCATTCAAAAAATGCAGGAAAGAAATACATCAACTTCAGAAAAAAGTCAGCAAGACAAATTTCATAAAGCCAAGACAAATTAGTGGAACACCATCATATTGAACCTCTGATTTGGTTTTTTTTCTGAAAAAGCTTTCCCATAATTTGGTATCCAACTCTAATGAAAAGTTAAAGACTGCCTATTTCCCACCAGCAGCAAAGTGACCTAACTTTTAAACACCTAAAAATACAACTAAGAAATCTTTCACTCAGTTAATTGTGTGTCGATTCCTTCCCATCATCTGTCCCTTCAGACACAATCACTGTATATGGTGCTCATATAGAGGTGAATCCTGGTTCCTGCCTAACCTCACTTAGTTTGCTTGGGTGGGTTTGCTTGGTCACTGCAGGTGAGCCCATCCATTTTCTGTATTTGAGTCCTTGACTGGGAATATCTGACCTCATCCCACTGTTTATTCTCCTTTTTTATAAACCAAATAATTAATTCTGTCAGTGGGGGTTTCTCCTGCTGCTTTCTGCTGCAGATAGTTGTCAAATATCTGTCTTAAAATCAGAGGCAACCCATATCCTACCAGTCACTGACCTGGAATTCCAAAAGGCACATATACCTTTGAATGAAAGCCAGGTTACTGGAAAACTGCCTGGTTTTTCACATCTGGGATTTCCTTTGCCACAGAAATCACACAGTCTGGTAAGGAGTCCATCCAAGAAGTCCTCACATGGTACTGCACAACCTGGTACTCCTTACATGTGTGGCCTTCACAAGGAGATGTCCATTCTTATTTAGGGCAACCAATTTGGAATTTTCATTAATCAGTTCTATGCCATTTACCTGGGACTGTATTTTATTTAATAGACCTTAGTATTTTATTTATTGGAAAAGAGTTCCAGGTGTCTACAAATGCAGTCTACACAGTTATCTGCTAGCCAATAGCTGCTGCTAAACTCTAGGTTACAAGAAATTAAACTGTCTGGCACTCACTGAGGTTTGTCTCATTCACTATGTCATGGTCTTTCTTTGCATTGTTCTTAATTGGTTTCATGTCCACCCCCCTGTTCCCCCCTCCTCCAAGTAGCTGCAACTGTGAGCCAGTGAGGGACCTCTTTACATGCTTCTTTTAAATGCTCCTCTTCAAAATGTATCACAGAGTCAGTGCATTCTCACAATGTTTTTTGGAAATGCACACTAATGATGTGAGAAACCAAAACAACTCTCAATGCAGAGAGGAATTCACAGGAATTCCTTCATGCAAAACTGAGCACCCTAAAAGAAAAATGCTTTCGAGTTCAAACCATTGTTTATTTTGGAACATGTTTCTCTCTCTGCTTTCAATGGTGACCTAGGAATGAGCTCACCATTGGAAGCAAATCTGTCTTCTGTTTCCACTCCTAAAGGATTACCTACTCTGATACTCATGGGGTTATTGATGGCCTTACACCAAAATTATGATTTGGAATTCTGTGGAAAAAATAAATACGTACACTTGCACGTGTGTGACACTGAAGTATTTAAAGGAAAAAAACTTGTTGAAATATTACAATAAAAAAATTAAATTCATAATCAATAGATGGCTTCCTCTATTCGCAAGTATTCTGCTTTGTGATTGAACAGGAAAATATCTGATGTAGCATGACTGTGCAGGAGAACAGCAAAACCCTGTTTTGTAATGTGCATATGAGCTGTGTAGCATTTGGCAGCATCTCAGACTAAGATCCAGTTAACAAACAGATTCGTGCTGCCTTTGTGTGGGGTTGTTTGAAATGCTTTTCTGCAAGCAGATCCTGCAAGCTGGTGCTGCTGTCAGCTTATCAGTGCTTCAGCTACAAGGCTGCTGACAAACCAAGCAGAAGCTGTTCTGCCCACCACCCTGAGCTGCCCTGCAGGAGAGGATGAACATCAAACACCAGAAGGCACTGATGCCACCTGTGATGACAGTTTGGGGCTTTGAGGGCAGCAGTGTCTGCCAGCAGGGCCAGCATATGGAAAAGGCACCTGTGAAGGCACATGACAGACATCTAAGGTGTTATTGCCAATGATGCCCTCATTTTGATTTCATCCCAAGTCCTGCTCTTCTGACCTTGTGAGTGCACACTCCTTTGAATCTTGTTCACACACAGGGTCAAACAGGTCCAGGATCTGCTCTCCAAATGCATCAGGAGCTTTTCCATTTCAGCCTCTGCCTGGTGCCGGTGGTGTAGAGAGGAGTTCAAGAGTTGGTGAGTGACAACTGTCCCACCAGCATGCAAAGTTGGAATATATTTTTTAAGTTAAAACCAGATGGTTTTACTTTTCCTCTAGCAGCAGTTAACCTATCTAATTGAGTGTTGCCAGAAAGGCAGATACAGTAGTGACAGACGCAGTATGACTCCACAAGCAGAAAAAAAAAAAAAAAAAAGGCTCTAGCATCTCTACTTGGTGAAGTGTCTTACAATCTGCATTGGAGTCACTTGTTCTGAAGTTCCTGGGGAATTACCTGACAGTTGATTTCTTAAGCTTACTTTGGTGTCTACTCATACATACCTCTCCTTCTCCTTTTCCTGCCCTTTTGTCTGTCCTTCACGCATTTCAGAGGGAAGGATTATGAAAAAACCACTCTAAATCCCGAATCTACAAATGCAGGAGAAACATCTCTTAAGTCATTCCTTCTCTTTTTTCACTGATGTATTCTCTCAAGAGTGATAGTCATCTTTTTTGAAATGCAGGTCTAAGACGGAAGGAATTTTTATCTGGAAGAGTAATATAAATTAGCTTTGACTGCCAGTTTCCACTGATTATTACTTTCCAGGTGGAATTCCTACAAATTCTTGAGGCATGACCTCTGATGAAAAAATAAACCCCTTTAAAACTTGTTTGAGAAATTCCAGATAACTTTCACAAGAGATTTAATTTTAGAGCATTAACACAGTCTTGGTTGGAAAGATAAAACTACAATGCAGTTATTTGGTAGGAGTCATTACTGAACAGTGAAGTCATTTGAGCTTATTTTACTGTGCTTATCTTTTTGCTCTCTTTTTTCTCCTCTCAAACTAATTTTATTATGCATTACTCAGTGCACTCTGGATTCACCCTCATAAAAGGATAAAGTATCTCAGCAGATATCCAGGCTTAGGCAGTCGGTTTGAGAGTAAACTTACAAGCCTTAGTTATCTACACCGAAGAGCCAGTACACAGGGTATCATCTAGGTATTGTCAGTTAGTGTTCATTAGCTTGTAAATCTTGGGTTTGTGAGGCTTAAGTAAAGGTAAAAGCTGCCACAGATAGAAAAGAGCTGTTTTAAATACCACTGCCAAGCACTTACTAATGGCAAAAGCATCTTTGAATCAGATTTCACCTCTCCTAAGCAAATAAATTAAAGAAAATTTTCACTGTCTAATAGAGAAAGCCACTCTCCTGCACCTCTATTTGACCTGCAGATACATAAAAAGGTGAAAAACATGTTAGAAGATATTGTCTTATGCTGCAATCATTTTCATAACCATTTTTGAAGTTTTAGGGCTAGGACCCCTAGTTCTTTACTTTCAAAGTGTGCACACGCTGCAGTGAGGTGCCCTGACTTTTGGAACTAGATGATCTTTAACATCCCTTCCAGCTCAAACCATTCTGTGATTCTATGACTCTGGAGTCGAGCACACTCCTGCTCGGAGAGCTGTGCCAGTGTCAGTGTGGTCCTGCAAAAGCACCTGCTCTGTACAGAGAGGTCCCCTCTTTACCTTGAGGTGAGCCTTAGGGTGATGGAGCTGCGACAAAAACTACATCCCCAGCCACAGCTACTGACAGGTCAGCATGCCTGCCCCAGGGCCATGGGGAGACAACTGCAGTGCTGTGAAGGCAAAAAGAGCCAGACAGGTTGGGGCTTTGAGGCAAATTATTTCTCTGTCCTCACCTGCAACTTCAATGCTGCCAACTGCATTACAGCTGGCTGAGACCTTCCATAGCAGAACAGAAGGATCAGGCTCTGCTTTCCACTCACTCTGAGGCAGGAATGAGCAGCTAGCTCCAATCCAAGGGACAAATTCAGCTGTGCATTCACCTGTACCTGAGACAGCGTTTTGTGGGTTTTTTTGGTTTTTTTTTTTTTTGTTGTTTGTTTGTTTTTTGTTTTGTTTTGGTTTGGTTTTTGTTTTGTTTTGTTTTTTTGGTTTTTTTTCTCCCTACTAAGCTTCTGTCTCCTAAAGTGCTTCAGTTCCTACACAGGCACTGACAGCTGGTGCTCCCCAAGGTCTGCTGAGAGATCACCCTGGCTGCCTGCACACAGGCACCTGCCCAGTGTCAGGGTGCTTTCTGCCTTATGGCTCTGTGGGTACAGGCACTGGCTGAGGAGAGGGAGCTTTGTAGGTCATTAGAAGCTTCTTTTATGTGTGAGGACCAACTTACAATAATCCTGATCTTTCCTTCCTGACAGCTGCTTACATCACTCTACTTCAGAAATTCACAGCCATGCATGAAAGGAACATAATAACTTTTTGGCTAGGAAAATTAAAATATTTTTGGGCAACTTGTTTTCATTTGGAAAAAAACTCTCTATTCTTCTGCAGAAACATCAAATTCAGTCCTCCTTCATCTCCTGTGTTTTGTTGTTTTCCAGTCCCTTCTTTCCATTGGCTCACACTGCTCATCTCACTGACAGAAGAATAGAGCAGGGGAGGAAGGCAGCCCAGATTATAAGAGCTGAAAAAAATCCTTTCTCTATTTTTATTCAAATTTTTTTAGTCATCAATCTTACAGCTTTACTTCTCTGATCTGTCTATGCCAGGTCAGAAGCATTTTACACCTTGATCTTTTCCTCATGTTGATGCTTTCCTGTCAGGAAGTGTTGCATTATTTCTTTCTGAAATCCCACCCATATAAAGCTTCTTTCTTCTTTTCAGCACATCCCCAGCAGAAGGAATTCAGATAGATGAACTGGTAGCAAGATGATTCTGGCTGAACAAGAGGGAAGTAGATTTACACTCAGTGGTTACAAGGAGCAGTATTTGCATCCAGCAATATTTTGACATGCACAAAGGAGGGTGTCAGGTGGTTATATCCATACACTTTCTTCCCCTTCAGGGAGGGCCCAGCTGCCTTAGCCAAATTAGCTGTTTTCTCCCTCTGCAATTTAGCTTTATGAACCAGCTTACTTACCATGTGTAGAGTGCAAGTGCATGATTGATAGTGCCACTAAACAGGACTCAAGCATCTACCTGAAATAAATGCACTTAAAGAGCATAAATTTTAGGGGGGAAAGCCAAAGCTTTCTCAGCTTCTTCATGAGTCTCTTCATATAGCACCCCTTGGAACAGGTCCATACATTGCTTGACCAAATTCATTAACCAGAGCTGGACTAGAGCTCACTCCTCTGAGAAATGTAAGCTTTTGTTTTTAATAAAACATGTGGGCCAAATTAGTATGTAAATAAATGAATGACTTTCAAGAATCCCAGATAACACTTGCTGAGCAATGGGTCAGGCCAGATTTAATCTAAAAATCTTTCTGCTGCATGTAAATGGTTATGTCATAGCATTTGTCTTTAATTACTAAACTGTTTCCAAAGGCTTGACTCATGACATGTTCCTTGGTTAACCACAAAAACTTGTACTACAAGATTTGCCATATAGATCCTTTTTTTTTTTCCTACAGTATTCTTAAGCCCTGGCTCCTGAAAAAGGAATGTAACAATCTCCCAGAGATAGACACTTGATCATTACAGTAGGGAGAGCTCTTTTTTAAAAATAAATTTTCCATATAAAGGCAAGAAGGCACTTTTGACTCATAAGGAATACTGCAACATCTTTAATATTGACAGGAAAAAACTCCACAGAAGTGAAAGCATTTAAAATATAATATTTATATCTCTCTGTATAAATCTAAATAGGAGGGAACCCTTTTTAAAACCTATGTACGATGATTTCGTAACCTAACCCTAACCCAAATTGTACCTTTTTCTATATGCTATGATGACCAAACCTTGGCAACAGCAGATATTATAAGAAAGGATGTCTCCCCTTGTTCCTAGTTGTGTAAAATTTCTTGGTATCCATGAGCCATTTCCTATCCATGACCTAAGAACGAGGTCATGAGAATGAAGTGTAGCAGCAATTCTGTGAATTAAAAGATTAATCTGGGAGCCTAAAGCGTGTTTAATAAAGGAAGAAAAGTAGGATTTTGTTGTTATTGTAGTGAAAGTGTTGATCTGATCTCCCAGATCTAAGAAGGACATTTTAAGACTGAACTGGTAGCTTTGTACTTCCCAGAGACTGTCAGAGGAGAAAGGTGTAAGCAGAACCAGTTTACATAGGTAAAATGCAAATTCAAAATAACTTTTACCTTTGTCTCTGTAAGGTGAATCTGAAATAGGGAAAAAGTGTGTACCAAGTATTACGAGATTATGCTATTTACAGCAGAGGAGAAATGGACTTCTTCCATCTTACAAACAGAAATATAGCAGTTTGGAACAGGTTAGGGAAAAGCACATTCTGCCACTACATTTGCATAGGGCTACAAGCTGCCACCGAGGGAACTGTTCAACTCCTGCACTTTAGATTTTGGAAAAGCTGCTGATAGAAGTCTACCAACTGCTCAGCACCCTCAGGAACATCTCTGCCTCTTAAGCTCCTTTGACTACTGGCCTTGCCCTGCTCCCTCATGGGTAGGAATTCCCAAAAAACACACACAACCCATGGCAATCAGTTCTCTTGCCAGAGTACACAAGAAGAGACTTGCACTGAAATTCTCCAGTTCAAATCACTGAGTAGAAACATCAAGAGAAATACAGGTTGAACTGACACCAAAATAAGTAACACCTTGTAGGTCAAGGGAGGTGATTTCCCCACTCTGCTCTGCACTGCTGTAGCATCACCTTGAATATTGTGTGCAGTTTTGGGCACCATCATATAAGAAAGATATTAAACCATTAGAGAGCATCCAAAGGTAATTCTGTTCACTTATTAATCTTCCTGTTTCCAGAGCATCTTGGACTTCTTTCTGTTTCCCCTCCTCCCAGGGAACAATTCACCATCTATAGCTACTAGACCTTGCTAGATGATATTCTTACCTGGCCTATTCTTATCTATGCTGCTGTACTTCAGAATTTGAGGAGCAGGTTGTAACAAAGGTTTGGCTGGTATTAAACCTTGCCTTGGTTTTAATGAAATGCTTTGACTAAGTTGTACTTCCTTATTCTTCATTCACTGTCAGGTGGTTGCAGAGGAAAAAGGGAATCTTTTGACCCTAATCTGAGATATATATTAAATACATTTAGGTTGCTGAGAGTCTACTGTAACTTGTGGACTGATTTTTTTTATCAGTTTTGTAAGAGAGCTGAACAAACCTGGCTTGGGTTCAAGTGAAATTTGGCATGGGTCAGTGGCCTACTGTCCTCTAGGATTTTCACAAGACTGTGATTCCACATTTTATGTGGCTATGTACTGGTGAATGGAATGCTTAAATAAATAACAAATCGAGTTACTTAGCCCTGAATCACCAAATGCAGTGTCCCAAAAGGGATCCCCCACAATTTATAGCCATATCTTGCTGAAGATTCGTACTCAACTGATTTAAAGATGTTCAGAGTTGAAGAATGGTAAGATGGCAGGAAAAGTCTTCTTCCAGCAAATTCATAGAGCAGCACATATCACTCCCACTGCCTGAAACCATTAGAGGGGCTTTAACCCGGGGCAGCTCCACCTGGACAGGGAGACATATATGTGCCTGTTACAAGAACCTGAACTTATGGCTGTGGTTTTCAGAAATTCCCTTGCCTCCCTCTTTCTATTGTCTACTAAAAAGAAGCATTTAAAATTTAAAAAAAAAAAAAAAAAAAAAAAAACAAAATAAAAGAAAAAAACAACCCCAAAGTTATCATCTGTGCAGCACATTGGTTCATTAGTTATGAATTAGTCACAGACTTAAAAAAAAAGTGCTATAAAACATTTGGTCTGTTTTTTAAAAATACTAGAACAAAAAATGGGGTAGTGGAACCCAGAAAGTTTAGGAGAGAAGCATATAGCACAATTCTGCTATAAAGTTACAATTTAAAACATTGCTCAATCTTTGTTCTTCATATCATAACTGATCAATTTGTACATCTTGGACAAGCATTCATAAGTTTCTTCATCTGCCTATCTACTTTTTAAACTAAAGGACAAGCTGCTTCTGCCTGAGGTATATGAACCTTATCCCACTTGGCTTTGGAAAGATCATCCGCTTTTCTTTGGGTCTTAAAAAAATAAAAGTCTAAAAGGTACTTTCCTTTCTGTGATTTAAGTTCACAAGCACTTATCATAATGTCAAGTCAATTTGTCTTTGAGAAGAAGCATTCCAGAAAAAAAACAAGGATGGCTTATGGATTAGGACAGAATGAACTGCTGCTGCTGCTGCCAGAGTTAGCCATAAGGCAGTTCAAATGCCATCCCCTCCATGGTGACTCTGCCCAGCTGTCAGTCAGTATGTGGATATAATTGGAACCCACGAGAAAAATACATTTTCTGGAAAAATTGAGAATTTTTATAGGAACAAACAAATTCAACTATTTAAATTCAGTGGACTGGAGCTGAAACTGTCCAGTTTCTATCCTTAGTTGGAACCTCAGGTCCCATGAAACACTGTCACTCCTAATGAGAAAAAAAGATTGAAACATGATGTTGACTGCTGATCTCTCTCATAAAAACTGAGAATTTACATTGCAAAGCAAATATTTCTACTGATTTGAAACAAAAGTAGTTAAAGCTTCCTCAGATGTAACGTAGCTGGATCTTTTAAGGTGGCAATAGCTGCTTTTTGGTTGGAAGGGCAATTGAAAAGCTTTGGCCTACAATATTCTAACCTAAAGCAGTAATTGCAGTGCAGCATCTGCTGAGCAGCCTAGGTAAAGCTGCCTGAACTACAATGTGAGAGAAAGGAGAACACTCAGATTTTGGTCACTTATGACCTTCTTCCTTCTGGCTATTGCAAAGCTTTCACAGCTCCCCAGGAAATTAAATGCTATGTTTGTGACAAATCTTACCCTGACCATGATACTACCTGCTTGTTTAAGAAACATCTATCCCATGGGTACCTCTCAATTTTCACTGCTCTCTCCTTTTCTCTGTTAAAACCCCTTTATTCATTCTTGTTTTTATACTCTCATACAGCCTTCTACACTGCCCTTCAATTTTTCCATCTTATTCTTGTGAAGCAATCCCCTGCAGTTTAAACTGAACTTGTTACGCCTTTCTGGTGGAAAGGATTTATTAAGAATTACTCTAGATTATGTCAACCAATTTTAACAAAAATTACTTTTGATTTCATATCAGTTCAGATGCTGACTAGTGCTTGTGGTTTTCTGGCTTTTATTGAATTTGACATAAATATCCACACTGTGATTCTTGCCAGCATTTGTTTTCCCTTTTGTACAAAATGAAGAATACAATAATTTTGCCAGTAGATTTTGTGATCAGCAAAGTATTTGCACAGCCCAGTTTATTTTTCTAAACAAAAAAGGTGGGGCTTGAATGATTCAGGGAACCCATTCCACTCTCCTACCTCTCCTGCAGGCTCAAATACAATGAGCTGAATAGCATCAATCTTACCTGGAACGCCCATTGCAGAGGGGGGCAGGTTGTGAATGTACACAGTAAGCTTTTCCTTGAAAATTATTTCAACACAGGACTTGGGGGTTCTCACTAGTTCTTACTAGCTCAATAAAAATCACCTGGCCTATGAGTGCCCTCCTAGCACAGTCATGAAATATGTCCTTTGGCAGAGACAACACTTTCTTTTCCCACAGAAAAGGAGGAAAAAGGTGTTGTTTTTTTTCTTGCACTGCTGGGGCACATGTAACTCTCCAGGGAAGCACACTGGAGCAAGGAGGGGCGGGGTGTGATGCAACATTAATAAATGACCACCATGTTAATAAATTACAAGCAGTGAATGCTGCAATGGAGTGAAATATCACAGCTGGGCCAGAGTGCAAGTGAGGGGTCAGGTTGTGCCTCTGGGCCCTGCTAGAGCTGGATAAGCAGCTGTGGTGGCTGAGCAGGGACAGCGTGAGCTTTAGCACAACCCTAGCCATCACAAAGATGGGCAGCTGCTGGAGATGGCACCACCTCTGGAGCTTTCTGTACCTTCTTCAAAGACCCACTTGGGTCCACTCCTGCTGCTGGTAGGTGTGAGGAGCCATGAGGGTGGGATGCTCATCACCTCTGACGTTCCCTTGCTCCATGCGGGCTGTGTAGGTGGTGGGACCTGACCTGGTAGTTCTCTGGTTTGTGCTCTCAGGACATGGTGTGGGCCAAGGCGGCAGTGGAGGGAAAGGAGACTGTGTCTTCCTGTCTCTTTTCTCTCTATAAAAGCCCTTGCATGAAAACCAGATCATCCTCCTTGCTGTCAGTACTGCATTTAGCTTTAAGGGCACCTGTGGCCTGTAAGGTAGCCAAAAAGAGAAACTCCCCCAGGAAGACAAGGAAAAGATTTCAGGTTCATGGCCCAAAACATCATGCAGCTTGCCAGGCTTGGGGCAGATTATTCACCTTCCTGAGGAGGAAGGAAATATTGAAAAATAAATTGGTCACTAGCCCTAAAATGGCCTAGTTTTGCTGCTCTTTTTCTAGGACATGTGGCAAAACCACAGTCTTGGCTCTGTTGGTCTTACCTAGAGTCAAGGCCAAAGGCAGATCTTTGTTATGAGGACACTTGTTCAGGTTTTTGCAGTGGAAAATTTTGCAAACCAGTGCAGTGAGAAGATGGAGATCTGTCATGCAAAGCAGTTATCACAGCCATCCTCATCTGATTGTTAAATAGCTGCAGCTTCTAATAGTTGCATTTGAAAACATTTATTCCTAATAATTGCAGTAAGTAACCTACTGCACTTCTTGCCAGAGTCCGGCATCTGGAACTAAAAAGATTTTCTGTTCCAGCCTTTGAACCCAAGAACACAGTACATGATAACCCAGCAGAATTACAGTGACTCATCACCACACTGTTGAGGCTGAAAGGGACCCTTTTCCACCCACCCATGAAAACAGAATGAATCTATCTGGACAAGTAATGCACTTTTTCCTTTCATTTGTAGAAAACGGAAACTGTGATTTTTTTTTTTTCCTCTGAAGATCATAACTGTTTTTCATGATTAAGCTCTGTGAAACAGAGATAACCACGATCCTGTCTTGCATATCTCTTTAAAATTTAGCATCCTGATTCCTCAATTCTAGCACAACACAACTGCTGGTCAGATAATGAAGAACTGTCATTCTGATATACAGTCAAAAAAATGCAATTTAAAAAAAAACACTTGGCTTCTATGACCTCTGAGGTCTGGGGAAAAATGCTTTTTTTTTTACAGATGATCTTAAAATGGTCCTTTTCCCAGCCTGTGTAAAAAATGCAGTACTGTGCTATACTATTCATTATATTTAATGGACTTTTTTTATACCCTCTCAAGCTTTTTGGGTTGCGTTATTGTTGCAGGCCAAGTCTCAGGTCTCTTAGCCCACCTTCTGATCTTGCTTCTTTACAAAAACAGGCCATCCTGCAGCTAGCACAACCAGACTCCCACCCTGATGAGCAAAAGTTCACTGGAGTATCCCGTGCCACTCCTGTTTTTAGAAGGATCAGCTGCACCCCCTTTCTGTGTTCAACCTCTTCATCTGTCATCTCTAAACTCAAATCACACATGGAACAAGGTGGGCCATTGTCAGCTGCTGCAGAGACAAGCATGCAGAGTAAGCAGTTACACATGTTTTCCTTCAGGCTTTCTCAAAAAATTTCAGAGGTACTTGAAAGTGCCTTATCCATTTGTGTGAGTCAAGAGACCTCCATGGGCAATGCCAGCAGTGGGATGGGACTGGACACTGCCCACAGGCAGCTCAGGCACAAGTGTGTCACAGAGGGGTCACTCCTGAGCACAGCAACCAATGAAGTCACACGCTGAGAGTTTTGTTTATAAAGTGAATTCCGTAGGTACAAGTCATCAGAAGAATAAAAAGCCCCATGGACAATATTATAAAATCCAGACAAATATACTAGTCGGGGATTTTCCAATGGAAGCAACCTTACATCATGCCTGAGGAAGTAAAATAAACCTGGCACTTGTATTTGTTCTAAACACAAGAAGAGCCTTGATGAACTACTAGTTACATTTTTTTGGCTAATTATTAGTCATGCTGAGCATTGTGATGTTGATTTTAAATTTATTCCATAACTGCATCCTAACCTCAATATTAAAGTACCCTAGACTTTCAAAATCAGTTTCTTTCTAAGGCTCACTGTTTCCAGTGAACAGTACACTTTCCGAATTATTGCTGATGTTTTAGCCATTATTGAACTTCCTATGACCTTCTTCAGTGAATAAAATAGCACTGGGATTTGAAAATGAACAAGTTACTTGTGAAGTAAAATAAATCAAAAAGTAAGGTTTATATAGCAACCTCTCCTTATGCCAGATACATTTAAAAAGATTTCTTATCATTGGAAAAACAATTACTTTAACTGTACACTTTATATCTGAAGATCACTAGTGAAAGAAGATGTGTCTTGTTGTCAATGGCCTGTTCTATTTAAACAGTGCACTAAAAGAAAAAAACTATGCACCATATTTATGGAATATTTAAAAAAAAAAAAAAAAAAAAAGAGGAAACGTGGGAAAGGATATGAAGTGTGGCTGAAAAGACATATACCAATGGCCTTAAGAACAAAGCAAATACATAACTATACAAAACTAGTTCTGTTATCTGTAAACAAAGCCTTTTCTCTTTTTTGAGAAGAAAATAAAAGATCTGTTTCACCATTTTGTGTTACATTCGATAAAAATTAAATATTCAAGCAGACCAGGGGATTCCAGTGATTCACAGCATGTCACTTTTTATCCATGAGATGCATGATGATGTGTTAATGACTTTTCATCACTGAACAGTAGAATTATCCAGGGAGAAAAGTGTGTTTGGTTTTGGCAAAGCCTCACTGGCTACTTTTTTACAGAACTTTACAATTAGGTTCATCTGAGCTGACTCAAGTTAGCGGCAGAGAGGTGTTATTCGGATGAAAATCAAACTCTTCTCAACTTATGCACCAGAGAGAGCCAAAACCAAGTTGAGTTCACTTTGGGTGTCGCTTACAGCTTGTATGTGCTGATCTTACACCCAAGATAAGTCATAACAGCTTTAGACCAACTGTCTGAGTCCCAGAGGGCGAGATAAGAATGAGGAAAGTGCAGATGTTCCTTCTCCTTCACACATCTTTTGCTGGGGGTGGACAGTGGATCATATAGAAATTGGCAGGTCCTCACTGCAGCTGTCTAAGTTTGGCCATTTCCTTTCCCTCCACCCCCACCTCCTTCTCTTTCCAAGTAGCAAATGGGGCATCTCAGGGAAACAGCTGACCTGCAAAGTCCATGTCAGGTACACAGGCTTTCTACTGGGCCTGCTCATTCCTCTGCCTCCTTCCCCTTTGCCAAATGAAATCATTCCTGTCACATGTGGATTCCTCTTCCAGTGCTGAGTCTTGTCACTTTTAGCCTCTTAACCACTTCTTTCAGCTGTGAGAGAATCAGCTCAGCCTCTGAAATTCTCAGACTTGCTCCAGGTTTTTTCTTTAAAAATGGGCTGCTCTTGCAACTGCTATTTCCAGGCAAGCAGAGGTAGCAAAGCCTATTCCCTGAGTTCACCCTAGGTCCTGGGCTAGCTCAGAAATGGAAATAGGGAATTCAGTCCCACCGTGCTCTTGTCTATTACCAGCTGGCAGCAAAAACTGCATGCAGCTGTAGGGCTCCTCACAAACACTCCATCTCAGCAGCCCTGATCAGAAACCTGGAGAAGTCACATCAGCTGTCAGGCTTCCTCAGAGGAAGACACGATCCACAAGGCTGAGCATGAGCCAGCCACACATCTTTAAGGAGACTGGCCCTCTGTGGAAGGAGATGGAAGTAGAGGTAACTTCCAGAAAGTCATTAGTGTCCCTCAGCAGTTCCCTGGGGCACATTTTTGTTGGTGCTCCTTTCTCAACTGCACTTTGCAAGTGACTTCACTTCCAGGTGAACTGTAAGTAAAAAGCAACAACTATACAACTCACTTAGGTTAAGATGCTGGACAGAGGGGTCTCATCCCAGCTGAACTTCCTCTCAGTGTGAATTCTGAGAATCATTTTTCTTTCCTTTTCTAGGAAAGGTGGTTCTGTTGGTACAGGTGGAGGCAGTGTGCATGCTCTGATGTAAAGGATGAACAGTGTAGGCTGTGGTACCTGCCAGGTGACATTAAGCATAAGAAGGAAAGAAGTTTTCCATTTTTTTTAAAGCCTAGCCTGTACACATTAGGCTACCTCTCCTCTTAGGAAAAAAGACATTAACATGGAAGGTTTTCAAATATCAAATGGAAAACTGACATAGTAAACACTATGCCACTCTCTATAGTTTTTTCCAGAGCAGAACTGGCTCTTAGTATCCCTGTGCTTTGGCAGATTTTCAAAGCAAGCAGAAGAGAGAGTTAAGAGCCTCCCCTGAGACTCTTCTGACACTAAGTTGTGGACAGGTCCATTCCAGGGTGAAGGGGATCCCACCATGGGTCCTAATGCAAAAGTCAAATTTAAAAAGCAGCCACTTAGTAGGAAGTGGCTCAATGGGGACATTTGGTTTTGGAAGAGTGAACTCCAAAATTTAAAAAATAACCTTGCACTTTGGTGCTTAGAGCTGACAACCAGTGTATAATATCCTACCAGCAGAATATGAAAGGAAAAAATCTTCTTTGGATGGAATATGTGGGAAGTCTATGCCTCTGAATCTTGAATATTCATTCCCCCTGACCTTTCTACATCAAGCATGTTCCACAATCTGGAATCTGCTTCCACATCAATCTAACTTTGAACAAAAAAGTAGGTTTGTTTTTTTTGATTTGTTTTTAGTAAGACTATTAACTTACAGTTTGGATCTTTTTCATAAAAGTATTCACAAGTTCTTTTTTTCAGGCTGACCTTTGGCTCTGGGAAATGATGCAAATAACCTTCCTGCCAACTTACTGATGTAAAAGGGGAAAAAGTGAGGAGGGGAGGAGGGGGCAGGGATGGAGTGTAATACTACTGTCCTAGGAATTGGATCCAGCTGGCTTCCACAAATACAGTCAGCCATGGGGATAGAGGGGAAGAAAAACAAAACAAAACAAAAACAAACAAACAAACAAACAAAATTCAACATAAAAAACTTGATTTCCGAAGGTGTTGTGCACCTACAGTTTTTCTGCATTTGAACTGAGTGTTCTGCATATTTGAAAATCAGTCCCAGGAGTGGAATTTTTCTGTGCCAGTAATATTACAGATTGGCTATTCCTGATTCACTGGGTCATCATCTCACATTTTTTTATTAATCCTAAAATTCTTTAAGGTTGGACAATAAGGGTTGATTCCTTGAACCTTTCTTTCTTAAGCATCTCTTCCCTATTACCTGTATCAGAGGAGATTAACATTGGATATTAGGAAAAGGTTCTTCACCCAGAGTGTTGGACACTGGAACAGACTCCCCAGGGCAGTGGTCACAGCACCAAGCCTGACAGTTCAAGAAGTATTTGGATAATGCTCTCAGGCACATGGTAAGACTCTTGGGGTATTCTATGCAGGACCAGGAGTGGGACTTGGTGATCCTTGTGTGTCCCTTCCAACTCTGCATATTCTGGGATTCTATAAAACCCCCTTTCTCTCTTCCCTTCTTATTCTTCCCTTATTTGTTTCATCAACTGGTCTGATACTTGTGGAGAAAGTAAAATCTCAAATTTCTGGAGTGCTGGATTTCACAATACATAAATGAAAAAACTCTGTGGCTTCACCTAATTTTTTTTAATATGTGGTGTGATGGTTCTTGTTGTGGGAAAGACCTGCATACAAGCCATGGTGTCAATCCAGGCTGGGAAATGAACAGATTGAGAGCAGCCTTGGGGAGAGGGACCTGGGGATGCTGGTGGATGAGAGGATGGATATCAGTGAGCAATGTGTGCTTGCAGCCCAGAAAACCAATTGTATCCTGGGATGCTTTGAAAGAATTGTGGCCAGCAACTCAACAGATGTGATTCTGCCTCTCTACCCCACTGTGGTGAGACCACAGCTCCGGTGCTGTGTCCAGTCTGGGATCCCCAACACAACAGGAACACAGACCGGTTGGAGAGTCCAGAGGAGGCCAACAAGGTGATCAGAGGGATGGAGTGCCTCTCCTATGAGGACAGGCTGAGAGAATTGGGAGTGTTCAGCCTAGGAAAGAGAAGACTTTGGGGTGACCTAATTGCAGCCTTTCAAAACCTGAAGGGAGCCTTCAAGAAAGATGGTCAGAGACCATTTACAAGGGCACGTAGTTACAAGACAAGGTGGAATGGCTTCAAACTGAAAGAGACTAGATTAGTTATTAGGAAAAAAATTCTTTACTGTGAAGGAGATAAGGCACTGGAACAGCTTGCCCAGAGAAATCGTGGATGCCACATCCCAGCGAGGATGGATGGGGCTCTATGCAACCTGGTATAGTAGAAGGTGTCCCTGCCCAAGGCAGAGGGGTTGTTGGAATGAGATGAGTTTTAACATCCTTTCTAACACAAACCATTCTATGATTCTATGATTAGCTCAGTTGAGGCCACCAAGTTAATTTCATATGTCCTACACTAGGACAGCCATCCCTGGGAATTCTTATTAAGTCTCTTTTTTTGAGCTGGTCATCCAGATGTGAAAACTTTCCTTGTCTAATATCACTTACCAGAATTTCTCTCTGAAGTATCCAGCAGCATCATTCCTTGGCATCAGGTGGCAGGCACTGAGAGCCTAATCTGGGCAGAGAAAATCAAACAGCAGATGAAGCATGTTTCTGCTGACTCAGATCATAGCAGCAGGCAGCCCATGAGTTTCCAGCCCTGCTTGCATGCCCTACAGCTCTGTTAGAGTTGGATTTGTTTGTAAGAAGGAGCCAGGAGCACACCCAAAACTGGCTGCTCTCAAATAGATTGGGTTTGCAGAAGGGAGAAGGGCACATAGATACCATGTGCTTCTCAGCACAGCTGCAAGGCTGCCACCCTAAGGCCAGAGGGATGCGCTAAAGCATCATTTTCCTTCTAAAGTCTCACACAATCATCCAGCGTACCTTGATCTTAGCGGGGATCATGGGTGTGTCCAGCTTCTGCATTCAGTCTCACAGAAACCAGCCTTGCTTTTGCATTTTAGCAAAGAGAGCGTGGAGGTTGCATTTGAAGGGGATCCAATGGGTGTAAAGATATGCTCCAAGGATTTACTGACTACCCAAAGTTTGACTTCACCAGTATGACCCACCCCAAGCTTTAAAAAAATCTTGGATAAGTAATTGGAAAGATGAGATTGAATTAAAGTAATCAAATTTAAAGATAATAAGTGATTTTTTTCTTTTTATTTGCCTTTTGATATTGCCTCAACACAGCTGATTTCGCAGGTTTTATTTCACAGCTGTGTTTTCTCATCAGTCTTTTAGGACACTTAAGAAGGAAACATGAAAATACTCAGCAATAGGAAAAAAAAATCTGGACTCAAAAGAAGTGAGTCACGTTGACCCTGACGACTTTAAAAAAGACAAGAGACAGAATACTCAGCTCTTTCCTCTTCCAGATGCTCAGGTCTTGGCTGAAGGATTTGTGATGTGAAAAGCCACTGAGACCTGTGGGTGAGGAGTGGATTCTGACCCTCATGTTCAGCTCATGAGATCCATCTGCCATTGTCCACTGCCTGATGCAGCTGAGGGATGGATGTGCAGCTTGGGCAAAGCAGGGACCTGCCCCTCTGGAAGGAACCAGGGTCAGGCAAGCCATGGTAGATACTGGGATGCACAAAGGTGTCATCTCTTACTTAGAGCTGGGTAAAGGAATAGTCTGTTTGCTTGGAATGCTGGAGATGTGCTTTGTCAAATCTCTGTTAAAGGAGAAAAAAATTTTTCACAAGCTCTGATTTTAGGTCCCATTTGACATTTGCAGAAGGCAAAGGATGTTCTCCCATGGACTTTGGCTGTAAAACTTATTTGCTTGATAGCATGCTATCCACAATCTTTTATCGGTTTGCTCCAAGTAGGCATGAAAGGGCTTGTGCTAGAACCCATATTAGTCCTTTTAGTGCCATTTTGTTCTGCACAAGTCTGACCAAAACTGAAATCTGGATTTTTAATGTTATATAAAGCTTTTCTTAATCAAGCTCCTTTTCAGGGTCCTGCTTCTTAAAATAGTCCAGGAAGAATGAAGATAAAATTATTATTTCAGGAGTGAGATGAGAGGAGAGATCTTCTCTTTCAAGTCTGATTTCCTGGTGTTTCATAAAAGCATAGCCTCACATCTTCAAGTTTTATTTAGCATATATTATTTTCACTGAAGGGGTCTAATCAAACAATTATTTTGAATGACTGAAGTTTTTATTTTGCTTTTTAGACCAGAGATGTAATATTCTTTCTTATTTTGCTTTCTCTCATGCCAACCCTTTAAGCGAAATGCTGAGCAGTTGTACTCTAACTGCAATTTAACGTAACACTCATCTGTGATGCTGTTCACACTATACAAGGTAATTTCCAAAGGTCAGAGCAGCTGGATCCCATTACAGAAATGCAGAGAACTCAAAATAGCCCTTGTAAATATGTATTTTTGAGGAATTCAGGCATCTAGCTTTGACACCCCCGGACCCTTATTTTTTCAGATTGCTTTAGTATCAGCCTGGGGTCAGAAATTAATAAATTGCTCCTCGTCCCCCCCAGATAAGAAATTTACTTTGGATAAACATTAAGAAATAGTCAAAAGCAGAGATATTTCTGCTTTTGCATTCTTAATAATAAGTTTTATTGCAATAAGCATTAAATCAGGAAAGCTTTCTTCCATATGTGTTCAAGAACCATTTCCACTCCTTTTTTTCAACACATGTGACATTTGTTTTACAATGCTGCAGTTTGCAAATCAAATAGTTTCTCACAGAGATAGTATGTTTTTATTCCATTTGTCCTTTTTCAAATAGTCCAAATGGCTGTGGTTTTGTCATTAAAAGTCCAATTGGCAGATATATATGGAAACTTTATGTTTTCCAGCTGGGCAACTACCAGTTACACATGCTCATTATTATTCATATTATCATTATAGTAACCATGGAGGATAATTCATGCGGCTTACTCTGTCAATATTCAGTGATCTACAGCAGATACTGTCCTGAAACTGTTGGAACTGAATTCTCCTTCAGAGAATTCAGCTGTGAGGACATTTGGATATCTTAGCCTCCTGACTTGACCTTTCCTTTAGAATAAAACTAGGGCACCTCTGACCCTAAATTCTAGAAGTTGCTAGTGATTTTAGATGCTTTCCTTCAGGAGGAATACCCTCAGTTTGGAATATATTCTTGTTGAGAAGGAATGCCTAATGTTTGTTTCTCCTATAGTAGTTTTACTCACCTATAATTTTACTGACTGCATTGAAATAATTGTTGACCACCCCACTGACAGACGAGGGATAGGATCTCAACCCCAGTGTGAACGTTTTAAATCATGCTGTTTTTTCAGTGGGGTTTTCAATTGCTCTGAAAAAATTCTAAATCCCCAAAACTTTATTTTCTCTCTCTGTAGCTGTAAATGGCCACACAAAGAGTGCTCATTCTTGGACAGAAATGTTGTGTGCCATGCTATAAATCACTGAATGAACAAGAATGTCAGAGAGGATGAGCAGACTCTAAACCATAACCATCCTAGTGTGTGGTACCATTATCCTAGGTTAATTTATTCTAAAGCTTCAGCTGACAGGAGCAGATTTCTGTGATCTGATATAGAATAGTCTATGAAGGATGCCACAACTCTTTTATTTAGTTACTTCTGTAGTATTCATACCATGACCCTATGCTCTATGAAAGACATGATTGTGCAATTTGTGAGGCATAACAACCTTAAGACTCTGATATTTGTGGTTATCTTTCACTTTTTTATTTACCACTGTAGAAAGAAAGGAGATTGATGAATAGACACCTAGAAAGGGTTTTATTATTGGAATAGTAAAAGCAACACCAAATGCAAACAACACAAATGCAGACAACACAAAACCAAAATCTTCTGTCCCATGTGTGCACAGGCCCCATTTCCATACACTTTTGTGGAGATAAACACTTGGCTGGAATTAACTGCTATGCAGGAGAAAATTGTGTGGATGCAGACGTATTTTTCTCTTGATTGCAGTCTGGGAGACAAGCAGATACATCCAGCTGTTCACCTGTTCCCCAGGAACTGTGGTTATCCAAGCTGAGAATTTTGCCTTTCTAGATATCTCAGGGCAAAAATCAACCCTGTGGAAACAGTGAGAAGTAACATCTTCCATCAGCTCCAAGGGCCAGCAGCAGGGAAGTTCAGGGAGTTTTCCTGGGTGATATTTGCATCCCATCTGCAACCTACCTTGACTTTTAAGACCAACATTTTGAAGAACTCTGGGGGTTCACAATGAGGCTTGCATCTCTATAAACATTTTGCTTCCAATTCAATGTGTTACCCTCTGTTAGGTCAATAAACTGTGGATTTTGTTCTCAACTAAGAAAAATGTAAAAGGCAAGATTTTGATGGAGTTTCTGGCAAATCTTTTGTTTACATTCCCTGTCACTCAACAGATGTCTGCAACCGACATGGCAAGCATCCATAGACGCATGTTGGGGGTTGGATTTGTTTCTTTCTTGCTTGTGGAATTTTTTCCAGTGGGTTGCTAGAGAACTTATTGCTGGGTGCTTATTGGTGCTTGACCAAAACAAAAGGGGTGGCTGTTTTGGGGTTGATGTTTTCTGATAATGGGCCATTAAGGCTCACCAATGACATGACACATTACATCATCCCATTGTGAGATGCTCCACTCAGTGAGGGGTGCACCAAGCATTCCTACCTAGATAAAACAGAGACCTGGGAACACCAGGACATCCTGTTTTCCACTGGATTCCCAGAGGAAGGCTGGACCCATCTCAGCACCACTGGACTTTCTACAGGACCATCTCTACTCCACAGGACTGCGTCTGTTACTCCAGGAGGATTCATCTGGCCTGCTTCTAATACCCTGACCAACAGGGTGTCAGGTCACATCCCTGACTCTGTCAGGATTTTCTAGGGTTTTTGTTTGTTTTGTTTTGCTTGTCTTTCTGTATTACTACATTTGTATTTTATAATATTCCTAGTAAAGAACTGTTATTTCTATTCCCAAAATCTTTGCCTGGAAGCCCCTAATTGCAAAATTATAATAATTTGAGGGAGAGGGCTTACATTCTCTCTCAAAGGAAATTCCAGCTTTTGCTGGCAGATACCTCTCTTTCAAAAGCAGGTCAGGGCAGTAGCTCACTCTAGCCCTTGGTATGAAGAAGTGATATATAGTATTTAATAGAAATAATCTATTATGGATGCAACACTCCCATTTTCACTTGATAATTTTTTCAGCCAATAATTGAAGAACTTAATTTACATTTTATTATAAATCTTATCCAAATACTTGGAACTTCATTGTTGGGGACCTTTGGACTTTGAGGAATCATAAAATGAATAAGACATGACTTTCAAACTTGTGTTTGAAGATAAAATTGAAAATTGAACCACTGTTCATTGCAGTTGTGCATTCCAGGCCATGAATGTAACAGGGAAAGTAGAAAGGAAAAATAACCAGAAGCATCTATGTGTTTTCTGAGATTTTAATTCAAAACTGCATTTGCAAGTATTTTTGTTTCTTTTTAATGAGCATTGCCTAAAGTCCAATTTCTGTACAGTATCCATAAAAAACACCAGCTGCAGACATGATTATCAGATCTGCCCTGGATGTGTGTTCTTGTTGCTTTTGTGCCTCACATGCAACCATAAGATAGCTGGTTTCTGATAACTGCTGGCTTTTTTACTGGTGCCTCAGTAAAATTCAAACCATAAATGTCACACAACCAAGTCCTAAAATTTGGCTCCCTCTCCCAGAGGAAAGAAACATCATCAGTGGGATGCATTTACTAAGATAGGACAAAAAAAATTTTTTTCATGAATTTCTAAATTTCTACATCTTAATCTCTACATCTATACCATAAAAGTCTTTATATACATCTATACATGTTTCTATTATCACCTGATAGTGAACAAAAACCTCAGGTAGAGAGATTTCAGCATCTAGTATCAGGAATAAATCTTAATATTATGCATTAATGGCTTTGAGCTCTACACTAATAAATACCTCTTGATCATTATGTGTGATATCTCCTGCAACCAGTAAGCAATGCTGTGGTAAAAGAAATAAGATCAAGGATGAAACAGATTTAATATTCATGATTTTATATTTGAAGGCATTTTTGTTGTTCTCATTCTGAGGATGTAAAATATGCTATAAATACACTCTTAGGAGAGAGGTAGAGCAAATCTGCTTAAATACTAATTATGACCACTCTTTCTTCAGTGTTTTACCCATCCAGTACCATGGCATGTTATTACTAGCATTATTATTATTATTCAGCAGATATTGCAATGTTTTCCTTTCAGTGTGAGAGTGGGTACCCTTAGCTATGTAGTACCTCTCTGTTTTTCGTTTTGATTCACACAAGAATTGCCCAAACATTGTGGAAAGGGTTCACAAATATTCCATTTACTCTGGATAACACCCAAGACTTCGGGGTGCTTAAATTTTCATGTATTAGGTTTAGAGACAAAATGTCAATTGTCTAGGCATATTTTTTAATTTACTGCAGTTGAAAGGCATTTATACAAAATAATCAGGGTATTTTCATTCATTGCATCTAGCATTTCATGGCCATACACTATCAGAAATCCCCAGTCTGTTGGTTCATCATGCTAAGTAACACCTTGTTTAACAGCGAGGAGAGGAAGAGTGTTATGAGGTCCCATTTATGATGGTTGTAGTTGTACATGAAGATCTGGGAGTCAGTAAATAGAAAAACAACTGTTTGTTCCCTCTCACATCTCACAGAGTGTTGCTAGTGTATTTTTTCTGCTGCTGAGATGTGCGGAGACAGCCCTCCCTGATGTGCAATGGAATAAATCCAGCTTCGCACGAGAGTTGCCTGTTTTGAGGGTAACAACTTAGTGCTGATTGTATTTATTAAAACAGGGTACTTTGGAAATAAATTAATCACTCTGCCTGTCACAGCCTCATTGTAGAAAAATCTCTGCTTTACACACATCTTGTTTCTTGACGATTTTTTTTTCCCTTGGAGCTTCAAAATGTTGTGAAAGGATTAGACCAGATGTGTAACGAGTTTGGTCACTACCAGCTGTTGCTCTTGATGACCATTTGAAAATCACATAGGCATTCTAATCGAGTATCTTTGCTGGAAGTCCACAAGGAATTCTTTGTTATTTACAATGTTTTCTGCAAAATGTAACAGTTCCTCATGGAATAATACTTAGGCTTTTTTGTTGTGTAATGTTTGTAATATTTGTTTTTATTCCTGGTCTTAAAAAAACTCTAGTTTGACCTTTTATCCTGGAGTTACTTGTTATACAGTATTCTACATCAGTTCAAAGTACAGTGGAATAAATTCATTTCAAGGGGCAAATAGTTCATATGTGTTATTTGGATATGTAGCACATGTTTACACCCTATTCATTATTAACAGAGAACAGTAATTATGTGCTTGGCAGCACCGGCAAAGCCTCACAGAAGCATGGAAGTTGTATGTGAGAGAGACCACTGTGCCCTTTTCATGTTTCTCATTAAAGAGTGGTAATGAAAACTTCCCAGAAAGGATTGCTCCACCTCTCAACAGCAGAGCTCTGCACTGGTTGTATGGTAGTAAACAGCTGTCCTGATCCTGCATTTCTGAAGTCAATGGCAAGTTTGATTTCAGAGGAGACAGAACAACAGATGACAGATTCAATATTTTTCCAGGTACTTTTGGTTTTGTAAGTGCTAGTGAGATGGAGTCCTAGGAAGAAATTCCCAGACCTCTGTGTGGGATTCACCCGTATCTCTGACTCTGAAGAGAGAAGCCTGCACCAGAGCTAGAGCAGAAGTCTGTGGTGGCTGGTCTTGCTCCACGTACAGTAATGTAGCCACAATTGTGAACAGGAAAGCAGCCAGGTTCACTAGGTTCTTTTGCAGGTGAATTCCTTACAGGAAAGAAAATGTATGAGGTCATTTGATAGCAAGCACTTCCATTTCTACCTACATTACACCTCAGACTTCTTTCACCAGGAGCTGTCTTTCTGGTTGTATTATTTGTGTGAACGGCTGCAATGTTTTCATTCAAATGCAGCCTGCTTGGTGATGTGAATTCTGGTGTAGCTAATTGATAAAGCAGGTAAAGATCACTGAGACTGCACCTTATAGATTTGTGATATGGCCAGCACCATTTTGGTTTCGCTCTTTCCTGTGCCCTCTTCATATCTCCTTTACTGTTTAGTATGGCACAAAGCTGCAAGGAGATTCCTGTTTTCTAAACATGAAAAACTCCAGATTTTCTCCTGGCACCTACTGGCACCTAATGTTCTAGTAAATGCCTCAGACTGCTCTCTCTCCTCTTTGATTTCAGTAATTTGGAAGCTTCCAAGGCTGGAAGCTATTCTAATGATAATATGTAAGTATGTAGCTATCCTGATAAAGACTGAGAAACAAGGATGCAGATCTCAGCCTGAATGACATTGCCAATGTTCTGCTCTATCCCCGCATGTTACACCGCACTTTTAAGTGGGATCAAAGTAGGTATGAAAACATTGTAGGCTGGAGTTTGGGCAGTTCAGAATCCAATTCAAAGGTCCTGGCAAAGACTCAGCAGCTTCAGCCACCTTGTCTTTGTTCATGTCCAGTGTGACAGCTGTGGTCTGCAAGACTGTTCAGTGAGTATTAACAAGGGATCCCGGGGATCCCTGACTGTGGAGTTTGTACATGCTGGGAACAGGGCTGACACTTCCTTGAGGTTCCAATATAAGAAACAGTGCTGTGGGACTTCCTACTGGAGATGAGCTCTCCAAGCAAAGCTCTCTTTGAGGCAGACCAGCTGGGCCAGCATCTGTTATCCCTCTCCTAGCTTCTGTAGAGGGAAACAGTGAAGCCTGATGATCAATGAGGTGGATTGGGAATCAGGTCTCCTGAGGACTCCTCCAACAGCAGAATGCATTGGCATGTGAGCTGTTAACAGGTGCTCTCTGAACTGGAGATACAGATGGCTCCATCTGTGTTTATGAGGTCTCTGAGCTGTGCTTGTCTCTGGCACATGTATTTAATTTCCTGTACAGCACTCACCTTAAGCCATAAAGGTTGTATCTGCATTGTTCTGGAAAAACACACTTGACAGCACCTGGCCAACCACATTCCCTCACCAACAGTGCTCTTTGTCCTGATTGCTCCCAACTCAGGTGCTGCAGCCACAGCTTTTTCAAAGTGCTCAGGACAAACCACCTCTTCAGCCTCCTCTACTGCTGGGCTATCTGCTGGCACAGGAGTCCCACAAGGAAGGACTCTTATGCAACTCTCAGCATGCAAGCCTGCTCCCATGAGTTGCTGCTTCTCCAAAAGCAGAGCTTGAGCATGGAAGTTGAACCAGGCAAATAGCAGAAATCTGTTTAATAACCAGTCACATGCAAAACTTGGATAATGCTGGTCAATCTCAGTGTATTTTCCCACTATGAATTTTGCCTATCATTATTTATTTGAATATGGTACACTGGCTTTCACCTCCAGCTCTGGAAAAGGAGTGTAAGAGAGGGAATGGGGGTATTGTATAATAGTTGTTGCTTTTGTATATATCATCCTGCACCCACTCACTTCTCTTGCCACTGTTTTCATGTTTCTGAACCAAAACAAAATGTGAGATGACAGCAACTCCACAGAAGGAGGAAAATTTTGTTCTGGACCATTCACAAGCCAGTGTATTTCTGAAAATCATTTCAAAATCACATGGAGCTTCTTGAGTTCATGTGGCTACTCCTCAGAAGAGCTGAATTCATGACAGCCACTCTGTACAGTGACTGCCAGTAGCATGGAGGGACAAACCTACATCCCCATCCCTGCTCAGTCTCTAAATGTGACTTCCGCCTGGCTCAGAACCTGACTTTAACATCAGCTCTTCCCAGGACTAGACTTGGTCTGCTTTCCCCTGCACACTTCATCACTGCAAAGGCTTTTCCCACCTGGTTTCTTTTTTCACAGTTATATTGCAGATAGAGGTTATACCAAAAGAGCACAGTGGTATCTAGTCAGTGTAACAGGCCACTGACCCAAGCTGCAGAGTCCAGATGACTTCAGTCAGATGACATCCTGCTCCTCTGTGTCTACAGTTTATCCATCACTTTTTCAAGCATTTCCTTACTTCAGTCTCATGGCTACTGAAGTCAGAAATCATAATCAAGAGCTTTCTGTAAGTGTCTGACAGCCCTGAATGATCTTGTTATAGAAAAGGAAACCAAGATCTTTCTCTCCAGAAAACAATGAAAACTCAACTCAGGATCAAAGCAACCCACCAAACTTGCAGTAATTGGAGGGTAAAATACAGAGACAGAGTGGCTACATCCCTAAAGGCAGGGATTGCGCCTCTGCCACTGCATGTGCATCCCTGGTAGATGGAGCAGTGAAGACTTGCTAGTTCTCCACCCTGAAAAAAGGTACATTTTGATCCTGAACCCAGTGATATGGAAAAGTACTTACAAAATTTTTTTCAATAATCATTTGTTATTCTCAACTTCACAATTTAGAATTGGCACATTTATCAAACTAAGTGATTTCAGTGACATGATTCAGTATGCAGAGATCATCATGTCTTCCATCCAAGTATCTTCTGAACCACTTCAAGTTTTATCTTCATTGTTTATGGAAAGACTGGAAAGTAGGTTAATTGCTTTGAAATGGAAATGAAAAAAAAAAAAAAAAAAAAAAAAAAAAAAAAAAAAAAAAACTGGATTTGTTTTGTACATTTGAGCTTAACATTTTTCTGCTTTTTCCAACACTGCCAGGAAAATCTGAAATGCCAAGCTTTTAAATAATTATATCACTGCTATAAAAATCATTCAGTGTTCAATTTATTTGGTTGGCTTAATTATACTTCAATTCAGGTATTGAAAACTGAAGCTCTACAAAAAGCAACACCAGATAACAAACCACAGGCCTTTAAAATGATAATTGGCTTAAAACTACCATTTTATGTTAAATACCTTGCGGTATGATGTACTAACTCAACCCTGCTGAGATCTACAAATCTAAAATATTTTCCAAAATTTAATATGGAGTTACTGGGCCTACAACGAGTTACTTGTATGTTGAAAACGTTATATCTAAAGGGAATCAGAAAGAACATGACCAAGACAACACTAGAGGGGATAAAAAAAAGAAAATGTGTCTTTCCTTAAACTCTAAAAAGTACCTGGTCTATGATCCTTAGGAAGCTAACACCTCTCTAACTGAATGAATGCTATTAGGGCAACAAATTAACTAATAAAGTACATTTTTTATTCTAGAATTTCAAAGAAACAAGACTGTATGGTGTCAAATGGGTTCATATATATTTAGAGCAGAAGCAGTGATCCTCTCTGGCTTGCACATCACACATCCTGTAATTTGTCTTTCTTTACCAAGCCAGGAATTTGCATCTGACTGCAGGATACCTCTCAAGAGAGCATTCACTGCTGGTACAGAGACACGGAGAGGGACAAAGCAGCCTGTACCTTCTTTGTCCCATTAATTAATCAGCTTTGCTATTAAAACAAACAAACAAACAAACAAACAAGTTGTATGGTGTCTAATTTGAATTTACTTAACTTTTTCAGCATAGGTTCTTGCTAAACTTTTCTCTGTTATGTTAACAGAATTTTTAATGCTTTCTTGCCTTCTCTTTCTGTGAGAGTACTTACATGCTGTAATCAAATATTTTCTCACCAGTAGGCTCCTATTTCTTTAGCAAAAGCCTACTTCTCTGGTTCTTTTTCCCACCAAACTTAGTGCCATTGCATGTCAAAGGATTTTAGTATTCTTTTCACTAAAACAGCCAGTCACTAAAATACACTCAGCTACAGGCCATGAAAGAGCTGCCTAAATAAAGAATATGAATTACACACCAGTTACGATACTATATGCTCTGAATAAATCTGCTGGGGGAACTAAAATTTCATCTTTGTATTTTCGAAGGCATTGCTCTGCCATTTGAGCTAATGGAATATTTTGCTGGGTCAGCCTGGAAGAAGGCCTTTATATCTTTACCTCCCTCTCCTCAAAGAGTTGCCTTTCACTCCCTTAAAAGGGGAATTCTCAGCGGGTCCTTCCTCAAAACATTAACAATCTCCAAAACCTTCTCAGGAACATGATACCACCATAATGACACCAGTCTAGAAGCTGCCCAATAAATGTTTGCAAGCCTGCGACAAACTCTACTACAAAAGTTTGCTTCATGCTGTGCTAGCAAAGTGCAGAGGAAATGTCGGGGGCAAGGGCCGTTCTCAGTCCTGGGGAATGACCCCAGCAGCATTGGCTGCACATACCTGCAGCACCCTGGTGCACGTGCAGGTCATTTTCGTCTCACTTCTCTCTGCTGTCCCACCCCTGAAGTTCTCACAGAGCTGAGGGCACTGCCAGAACATTCTTCAGCTGAAGTGTGGAGGTGCTCCAATTCTTTTCTTGTTCTCGATAAACTTTACGCAAACAGTTTGTTTCAAAAGTATCAGTAAATGTTGTGGATCCTAAAAACCCATAGGAATCCTTCCAAGTTGCTTCCAAGGGTTCTTTTGGGTATATAGGATATTTGTAATGAAACCATCCTGAACACACTACTGGCCAGTGAGCTGTGAGCTGATGCTGCTCAAACTCAACTGATGTCAGCAGCTCAGTAGAGGAGTCTTTCTCTGAAGAACTCTGATAAGTTCTTCCTGGGCATTAAGGTTTAGCTACATATTTCCCCTTGTAGAATCAGCCTTTTTGTGATAACTGAGGCTCTTCCTACCAGGAGTCAAGATTTTCTATTTATTTATTGGTGATTTACTATTTATTTATTGGTGATATACCAGTTCCAGAGCAAAAAGCTCCTATTAAAAAAAAAAAA
>WEIU01017764.1:231373-246145 GCA_013389925.1 Aegithalos caudatus
TTTTTTTTTTTTTTTTTTTTAAATTCCTTATTTTTTTAAGTTGTGTGAATAAACTATCTATTGTAATTTTAAGGTAAGCCTGCTTGGCTTTTTGAGTTTCCCATGTCATATATAAAATAGTAGCAAACACTAAACCGTCACAACCAGATTCAAGAAAGAAGAAACCAGATAGACCAGAAACTTTCCTCTGGGTGATACTATTTTCACACTCTGGTGGTCAGGTTGGATGGGGCTCTGAAGAAGCTGACCTAGTTGAAGATGTCCCTGCTCATTGCAGAGAGGTTGGACAAGACTCTTCCAATACAATATATTTTATGATTCTGTGACCTTATGACTCTGTGGTTCTATGCTTCTAAGTTTGCTCCCCAGACACAATTTATACCTATTTGCCATTTCAGGCTGCAGTGAGCAAGCATAGATGTGTCAGTCCAAAGCAGCAACCTAAATTTGCCTCATGGAATTTAAAGTTAAATTTCCATTTGAATTCTCTGAAGTCTGAAGCTCAAATGAAGGTATGGGTGTCTAATTTGGAGGGAAGTTAGAAACTGTTGACCAGTTTCAACAGATAAAGGTTTTTTGAGTAAATTACATGGAGGGAAGTAGACATGACTCCTACTGTGAGAAATCCTATATGTTTTGTTCTTATTCAGATGATTTTATGTATGAAATACAATTGATAGACAGTTTTATTACTGCTGGTCTATTTTCTTTGGAATATTTCTATGTATTACTTGCAGAAGAGGCAAAGTACATTGATATGCTCTCTTCCATTTTAGAGCTTTCTGTTTCGTTTCCTACTTTCTGAGTAAAAGCTTGTGATAAAAGCCCTAGTTAACTGACAGTCATTAAATTTGCAGAAGTTCTTATCTGAAACGTGAGTTTTGCTGTTGATAATCATAAAATAGATAGGTTATTTCTGTGAAGTATGTTATCTTGGATATCTGGGCCTACTTCCTTATGAAGGATGTATCTAGTACTGATATCTGTGATTCTTGGCTCTGAAGTGCTGTCCTTTCTTCATTTTATTAAGATGAATATTCTTCAGTGCAGTCCATTGAGCCAGATAATATTTGTGAGTCCATAGCCACCAGTGGAACTATTTGGAAAAGTTAAGAATAAGGTAGAGTAAAAAGAGTAATTTGTAGAATTTCTGATTCAGAAATTTTCTCATTAAAAAAGTCTTTGTTCATCCCTGGTTTTGTGCTTGTTATTTATTGATCTTTGAGTGGGAAACAGAGATCCTCAGGAAGCAAGTAGTGAAGCCAGGGAAAACATTTCTGTTTATTTGTATTCGTCAGCTGATCATTTTCACTTTCTCATTTCAATGCAGCTGATATTCTTCCGACAAATATCAAGAAGTTTGCTTTGAAAAAGCAAATGCTGGAAAATATATTCTATAAACATCATGTAAGTTCTTGTATAAAATTACATTTTATAGGCAATTTTACTCTCTTTATATCCATTAGCCAAAAATCTAAGGTGCTTAAGTCTGTGGAAAAATAAGCTACTGTCTGTTGAAGTTTCAATAAAATGGTAAAAAAAGTTGATGTTAAAGAAAAACTTACAAGCAAAACTAATATTATTTTAAAGAGTCAAAGGATTTTTTAGTTTATATTAGACACATTAGAATTCTTCAAAGTTTATTTCCTTCAAGATCCTAGATATTTTATATATTAATTCTCACTTTGAAGTTCAACAAAAACTTTGGTTCAGAAATTTATCCTTTTCATATTTGTTTTAAAGGTAATTTTTTTTCCTTGTTTTTTTTCTTTTTTCCCTAATATTTTCTCTAAATATGTGTGACACAAAAGGTGGCACCTCCCAAGCCCCCCCCCCCCCCGAAAAAGTCTAGATAGATAGATAGACAGACGGACAATAGATAAAACCAAGACAAAATAAAATACTTCCAGGGATCAAATAGGGAAAATATTACAGATCACTGCTTTGGTGTTTCTAAAACACATAACTGCTGAATGTTGATATCTGATCACTGAGAACATCTAAAACATCTTTAAATCTGCTTGTTTTATTTCATTGCAGTCTAAATAATTTAAACATAAGAATAGGAAGGAAAATGGATATTGATACCAGCAATTTAGGTATAATTCATGGGGTTTGGAGTCAGTTTTTAGGACATTATAAATAACCCCTGCTTACAAAAGGCAATCTACCAAAACAACTCTAAAATAGCAAGCACATAAGTCTTCTGTGTTATCATTCAGATCTCTTACACTGAAATTAGTAGAGAAAAATAAGAATTTTGGCAAATTCTTCTCTCTCGTAACAGGAAAGCCTTGGTTTCTGCCAGTGCCCTTGGCAGAAAACATAAATCAAACAATAACACAGGTTCTCTTCCCAAGAAGCACATTCCTGCTATGACAGCTCTGAGGGAGAGGGAGGGACAAAACACAATAAAAGATCCATTTTTATGTCATTCCTTTTCCATGACTTCACATCAGTTTGTCAGCACTCAGGGCTCAATAGCCCCTGTTGCCATTTTACAGAGACCCCCATCCTTGCCATGTATTGAGGGCACGTATTGGCCTTTACATGTTGTAATATGAGCTGTCTCAAGCCATTACACCACTACAGATCCAGCCTTTTCCTGTGTTCCCCAAAAACATTACTCATAAGACTGAGCATCTTTCGTCTTGCTTGGTGCCACAGATCTTTCAGACAAGGATTTTGCACACATTTCACCAGGCTGGGATGTTGTCAGGTTTTGGTTTATTCAGGTAAAAAACATTTGCCTTTGACTATTTTCCCCAATAGATTTTGTTGAACCAATTTTTTACTAAATTATATTTATAACCTTCACCCAAAATGTGATATTCATACCTGTGTTGCTAAGAGTATGAAAGTTAACATATGCATTTATCTTTTGTTATTGCAAATAATGGAAGTTTTTAAAAAGCTGATAGAACAAGACTTATTTACACCAGCAATTTTTTTGGTCCTGGTTCTCATATTGCTACAACTCCCCCATCTTTATATAACTTAGAATCAAATATTTTCATTGGGAATTATAAAATATAAAATAATTTAAATTACACATGTAAAATAAAAGAAATGTAATTTAATGAGTTCCATTTTGGCACTTATAAATCTGTTTCTTCATGTAAGGCTGGATCAAAAGACCACTCAAATTAATACAAAGAGTCCCAGAGATTTCAATAGATTTCAGATTAGTCCCTTGTTAAGATTTAATTCCACACAATTTAACTCAAATCACGTGTGGAACTGGTTGGGAGTGGGTTTTATTTCTTATGAAATATTTCAGGGGAAAAAAAATGAAAGAAATGTACCTCCATTTGTAGTGAAAGCAGCTACTAGCCCCAAACTTAATGTTTTGTCTGTGTCTTTGGCAACAAGCAAAATAGTTCTGGTATTTCTTGATATCTAGCATATAATGTTAGATTATAAAACCATTTTAGAAAGTCCTAAAATGTTCCTGAGAATTTTTTTTAACATACTGAGACAAAAATATTCAAGTATTCCATTTCTTCTTAAAATTATCTCAGTCTTAGTGCTTCTAGATGTTAATTTACACTGGATATATTTTTTCATGTTTTTCCTTCTCATTTGCCTGATTTCCATCTTCACATGTTCTGTGTTAATTCTCCCAGTTTTCCAGGTTAGTAGGCATGGTCCCTTATACTTTCATATGGCCCACAAGGATGAGAATTTCTTTCAGATCTGAGTTGTGTACCTCATGTTTTATGGCAAAATCTGATTAAGCCCACAAATCTCTACTGTTGTGTCTTTGAAAGACGGGTATCTGCCAGGAAAAAGCTGGAAGTTCCCTTTGAATAGAGAATGTAAACCCCCTCCTTCAGATTATTATGATTTTGCAATTAGGGGCTTTCAGGCAAAGCTTAGGGAATAGGAATAACCGTTCCTTGCTAGGAATATTATAAAATACAAATGTGGTAGTACTGAAAAAAACGCAAATAAAACAAACAAAAACCCTGACAGAGTCGGGGATGTGATCTGACACTCTGTTTGTCAGGGTGTTAGAGGCAGTCCAGATGAATCCTCCTGGAGTAACAGACACAGTCCTGTGGAGTAGAGATGGTCCTGTAGAAAGTCCAGTGGTGCTGAGATGGGTCCAGCCTTCCTCTGGGAATCCAGTGGAAAAAAGGATGTCCTGGTGTTCACAGGTCTCCGTTTTATCTGGGTAGGAATGCTTGGTGCACCCCTCACTGAGTGGAGCATCTCGCAATGGGATGATGTAATGTGTCATGTCATTGGTGAGCCTTAATGGCCCATTATCAGAAAACATCAGCCCCAAAACAGCCATCTCTTTTGTTTTGGTCAAGCACAAATAAGCACCCAGCAATAAGTTCCCTAGCAACCCACCGGAAAAAATTTCAAAGACAAACACAAAGGAAATTAATCCAACCCCCAACATCTACCTTTGAAGCTTATTGTCTCTCTGTTGATCTCAAAGATTTACAATTTCATTCAGAAAAACAAACACTACATGTAAGTACAGGAAACTTTTGTAGGTAGGCAACAGCTATGAGGTTCTTTGCTGCTTCCAATTTTTAGAATTTAATAGTCAAAAATCCTATCAGGTGCAGGACAGAGTTCAAGAGCAGTTCACCATTATAAAGTCTAGGTTTCTTCTGTAATAGGTTTCTTCTCCACACAGGATGCCTCATTTACAAACACATAAGTGTTTCTTGTTATTCACAAGTGTTTCAATTCAGCCAGGTCCGGGTATCAAGCTGGTTTCTTTCCTTGCTACCCTTCAAAACACATAAAATCATGAACCAAAGAACTCCTTCAGCTATGCCATCACTGACAGATGTTCAGTGGCTGTGATGTAGATCTGACTTATAAATACAATGGTATAAGAGATGAGGTACAAGGATCTGGAATGTAAAAAGCAGTAATATTCTCTTATGTTGTATTGCAGCAATATAATTTAGCTCCTTGCTTCAGCTCTGAAAATAAGGAACATGTAGAAAATATTTCCCTGTTGGTTCTTAGTATTAGGTACTGATAAGATTACTAATTATAATGGGAGAAAGGGAACCATTTTCTGGTAAATAATTATAAGTGTTGAGAGCCATTAATAAGGAAAAATGTCTGAGCTCCTGATCTTTTACTGATATTTCAGACCAGAAAAGCAAAAGATATAAAATTAAATCTCACCTTTTAGTGTAGCCACCCATAGTGCTTGCCAGTGTTTTCTTAGAAGAAATGTCTGTACAGTAACTAAGTGTGATACTCAGTGGGTGGGTACTTTCCGTCTTACTGATATCCCTACTACTCCACTCTAATAAACAGGACTTCTGGTGGCTGCATGAATAGATTCCATGATCCCAATGACATGATTTCAAATGCTCAGAGACACTGCTGACTAAGTTCATGTTTAGGTTCTCATCTACTTTTATGTTACCATTAAACTGGCTTCCCTGAAGTCGCTGGGGGGAAGGCTGGGACAGCATGATGTGAGCAGCCCGGAGGGTTGGGAGGCTTGTCCAATTAGTGGAGCCATTTGCAGACTGACAAATTTGTACCAAAATGAGGGCATTTAAAGTTTTTGCTTGAGTTTGCAAAGGGCTGTGTATGTTTCCTCTGACTCATGAAGGAGTCTAACTTTGGAAAGCTATTTTAAATTAAGAACAAGTATTCCAAAATACCGAGAACATTCAAAATCAAACTTGTCTAACTTCTGTAATAGCCATATTTTCCACCTCTAGAGAAGACTTATTTCAGTTTCAAAGAAAGAGAAATAATGACATCCAGTGGCATTTAACCTCCTCAAACAGTGCCAATCTTTGTAACATTGGTCAGCTTACCTGCCCAGGCATCAAAGCAGACAATACTCAGAGAACAGACCACCACTCAGCATGGTTCCAGCTGCAGATGTGTTCCATTTAGAAATGGTTGAATTTGCATGTAAACCTCTCATTTCCATACTCTGCTCACTAGGCTTTCTTACAGAAGGCTAGAGGTTGCAGTTTCCTATGAAGAAGCTTAGTGTTGTTATTTGAGAGCTTGGTAACAACATTGATTAGAATATTTAATCAGAATATCAATAAGAAATGGCACTTATTTTCCAAACAGTATAAGTGAATATTACATGTATTTATAGGGCATAGTTGTGTGCTTCTTTTAAAAAATGGGAAAGAAATCCTACAAGTCCTGTACCATGTGTATAAATGTGTATGTATATGGTGTAAATGGGTATGTATACCTGCATTGTCAAACCCTTACACTTATTTAGAAACAGTTTTGATTCTTGGCAGAGCAAAATTAATCATAAAAAGGTTGTGATATATATGTTAATGGGGTTAGACTTTTAGTTCAGCCTTCAAAATCTCTCTCTCTTTAGCTGAGATTCTGGTTACTTTCTGTAACTCATTATTTCAAAATCAAAGCTTTCCTTGTTCATTCTTTGTCTGGCATTTTTCTGACCCAGAAATGTCAGTATTTCCATTCTGCTGTTCATACTCTTGGGGGTATTACTGTTGTAGCAACACATGGGAACCTAAGTGAGGGACTGACTTCCATTGTGCCAGGTACTGTCCGCACACAGAACAAAAGCTAGTTCCCACTCCAGGTCTTTAAGCTTGTTAAGTGCTTTGGGCTAAAAAGCTTTGAGTGGATACAAAATATTATAGCTCATTTAAAAAATTTGTTTAAAAAGATAATCAGGTTCTAAAGGGAGCTGATTCAACAATTGTGTGTAGTAGTATCTCAGATTTCACTGTGGTCCCCAGTGATTTCATAACGATATGCAACACTTAATCCTCACTTATACTAAAGCCAGTTTGCATTGCTTTTACAATGAAAAGCTTAAAGTAAATGCAAAAATGGGCACAGGGGATACATTCTTTTCCTGCTGCAATGGCCAGCGATGGGGTTGAAAAGAGATGGATGCTCAGAGCTATTAATTCTCCTTGGGCATGGAAAAGGGCCCAAAGATACCAAAGAATCCATCTCCTGCTGATGATCCATGTATGTGTTGCTACCCCCTCTCTTCTTCTCATCATCTTTTCCTGCCTGCTGTGATGCTCTCTAACTGTCTTTCTGTGCTTGCTTTAAAGTTTCCACATGGAAAGACATATTCATCTGTCTAAACTGAACTATATAGAATTATCCAATTTATGAACATCTGGTGACTCCAGATTTTCTGGAATTCTTTTCTAGCAAAGTTTTAATAGTTGTGCATGAAGTCATAGCCATCCAAGAGCTCTCAGACTGGATTTTGCTTAGCTCAGTTGTTAATATCTAGAAGACAATAATTTAATACAATTATTAACCTAGTGGTTCATCTACTCTGCTCTCCCATTTCCTGCAGGAGCTTGTGGTTACATGGAGAAGATGCCATGATGCTCCTCCAGTATATCCTGCTAACTTCCATCAGGCTGGGTTTATAAATTTTTTGAGCCTGAGATTGTATGCTGGTGTTTTTCATTGTCTACAATGGCTCTTTATCTCAATAATTTGTCTAATGTCTTTTGAACTCGTGTAAAACTTTGGTAGCTACAGCATTGTATTGCAGAGTTTCATCACTTAATAACCACATGCAGACTGAGCAAATTATTGTAGCTTTTTACTTATTTCAGAACCTGCCATCCGACTAGTCCCTTGGTTTCCTTTAGTTACTGTGTTATGAGAGGTGATGAACCACTGGCCCCTCCTCACTGCCACTTTGAAGATCTTCCCCATGGCCCCATTCCCATCAAACCCCTGCTGCTGCAGCCCAGCTCTCCAGCTGACAGTGAAGTCACTGAGACCAAACCATCTCACAGAGACATAACAACTTGTATTAGGACTGAGTCACTTCAGCAGAAACAAGATACATGACCAAGACAACTTTTGGTAATAAAGTTATAACTTTTCATGTGTTTTAGGTTTAAAGGAAATTTTGTGTACCAAAGCTACCAATTAAATTAACTTAAACTGGCAACTGGGGTTAAACAAACCAAACCAAACCAAACCAAACCAAACCAAACCAAACCAAACCAAACCAAACCAAACCAAACCAAACCAAACCATACAAAAATCTCTACATAACCATTCGTTTATTGTTAGTTAGTTTTACCATTAATTTTAAAGAGCATTTATAGCATCAGCAAGGATTTACAAGACTGCTGCTTAGGTCGAACCTCTGCTGCTGTTTCAAATCAGTGAAACAGCTATAGTTAATGCCATGGCTCTTACAAGCAGGATCACAAGGCACAGAAGGAACCTGGCCACTTAGACACCCAAAATATTATCTGTTTGGGACTCCACACCCCTAAGTGTAGAATAGCTTGAGCATTAGCTATTTTTAATTTGTTATAACTTGCGAGCAACTGGCTGCACTGGCAACTGCAAAGAGCCTGGGATTGTATCACAGCCTAATAAAAGCCCCAATAAAAGTTTTAAACTAGTTCACACATCTGCAGTCTGATGGGGGGCATTACATAATGTGTGTGGTTTCTGTTGTGTTCCCCACTATCCCCTTGGTTGTCACAGGGGAAAATGTGTTACTGTGATGTCCCCCAGGCAATTTATGGCCTTCTCTGAGCCATCACCACCATCTTCAGATAAACCTCTTGAGAATTTATTAGAGGGATATAGGTAATTCTCTGAAGGGCCTATAATTCTCACTTCTCAGGGTTCTTTGAAAGTATTGTAACCTACCACCAGTCCATGGATACCTTCAAAGCAAGATAGAAATACACGTCTGGTATTTTTATACCTTGGATAAAAATAATCAGGGTAGTCCTTTGGGTCCATCCAATGTTTTAAAATGTTTGTCCTTCCAAGTGCTATGGTTTCACCACACAATAAAAAAATAAAAAAATAAAAAATAAAAAAAATTAAAAATTTTAAAAATAATAAAAAAACCTCCATAATTAATTTCCAATATTTGAAAATGGGGACATATAAACCTCTTGCCATCCAAGAGGGTGGGGAGCTCTTAGTAGTTCTGAATATCAATATATAATGAAGTAGATTGAGTTAACAGTGTTGGCAAACTCTTTCTTCTCATATGTAAGGGTGTTCTGTGTCCTGTAGGATTTACAGTGGGGCTGTACAGCATTTTATGGAAAGATAAGGTGTGTCTTTAGATTTTGCCCAACAGGGGTGGATTTTCAAAGGTCAAAGGCTATAAGAGGGAATTTGAAGGTGCAATTTTTTGTTTTCAATATTGCTATACAGCTCCTTTACTCAGCCTTTATGCTCACACCTCAGCATGTTGCACGTGCTTCCTAGGCACCAGGTTTCCAGCATGGCAAAAGACCCTGAAAAGCTGCACTATAAACCATTCCAATGCCCTTCCTTTACAGAGCTCCCTATATTTAAAGACACATTTTAAAGATGTACAAGCTGCCTTCCTTTCCATTTTCTTTCCACTCAAAGGAAGTCATTACAGTAAAATGCTGAGGGGCCAGGGGGAAGCAACGTCTGGCAGGGGCTGGTCTAAATTTCCTTTGAACTCTGATGAAGAACATTTCCACTCTGTTTATTACTAAGTCCACTGGCCATAGATGATCCAAGGCTCATAAACTCAGGTATGATGAAAATCTCTAGGGAACTATCAGAGAGAGAGAGAGAGGAAGAAGGAGAGAGAGAAAGAGGATCTGCATGTGGTGCACGTGTATATGTGTGTGTTTGTGTGTGTTATTTCTCTTTCATCCTGGCTGTGAGAAAAATAGTGATCGAATGACAATAATTGTTCTGTGCTCTCAGTAAAGTAGTGGTACATGGCAGATATTCTCTCAATGAAGAAAAAAATCTTCACTAAAATATCAGCATCACCTCTCTTTTCCCCTAGTTTTTCTGATCTCTCTGGAAGTACCTCCTTTATACTTTAGAGCCATATAATGGATTACAGCAGACTTTTCAGCAAATGTATTTCAGACAAAAAAATCTGTCTGGCATCACAAAGTAAACCCAACCTGCCAAATTCAGGACAGAGAAGCCCTAATGCTTTTCTTTTTTCTTTTCTTTCTCTCTTCAGCTACTTTAATTCATTACCTCACATATGAATCCTGGTTTTTATCTTCTCTTGAATTCCTGGGCCATATAAGTTTCAATCCTACATGAAAATTACTATCTTCAGTCCATCTTTATATCAGTGGGAGTTTAAAGATCCAATTGAGCTGGACCAAAAGGTTGATGGTAATCCAAAACTCTGATCCTGAAAACCCTGCTCAGTTGCCACTTCTCTGTAGAGATATTTTAGCTTCATTTGCACTAAAATTTTTGTGAAATTCCCCTGACATCAGTCCAAAGAGGGAAATGTCAAGCTACCAGTAATGCCACTCCCTGCGGCAGGAGAGAAACCACAGTTTCCAAAGGGGTTTTGATGATATTTTATCCCCTAGCTGCTAAGTGCAGAACTATGAAGCAGAAATTGGTACCTGGGTCTCTTTTTCCCACTGAGTACCACAGAGAGGGAGATAGAGGAGTATCTCTCCAGTCTCATAGGAGCAGGGACCCAGTGACCCCAAGGTGCTGGTAGATTCCAACTACAGTAACTCCAGACAAAAGTGGGAGCTCAATCCAGCTCTCCTGTACTCCTGGGAATAGCGTAGCTCCTGGATGTTATTTTAAGAACAAAGCAAGACTCTGCTTTGCCTTGGAAATGGCAAACAACAACATCCCTTTCAGACAAGGACACAGTGAATCCCCCTTTGATACAAAAGCTCCAGAGAAAAGCAGAGTTCAGTCATCCTGTCCACAGTGTCTTTATTTATACAAATAGGTAAGGAAATTTTCTGGTCAACATGCAGTTGTTTTGGAGTGCTGCTCTGGAACTGAATGGAATGGTCACTGAAGGGCAAGGCACAAAACCTTCTGGAAGCTACTCACTGACAAGAATTTGAAGCTGATGCTCCAGGAAATTTTATTTAGATCTGCTTTGTACAAACACTTAAGAAAAAAAGGGTAATTTAAAGGGAATTAAATACACATCTTTGCTTAAAATCTAAGGAATGCTGAACCAAAACCCAAACTCTCTGGCCATGAGAAGTCCATACCTGGTGTGACTGAAAAATAAGGATGCCTGTCAATTGCTTTGTTTGTAAGCCTCAACCACCATGCAGTAAACATTAGAAAAAGTTTTGCAAGCTTCTTTGTCAGTTTCAATTTCAGTTTATAAAAGAAAATTTATGAAAAAATAAAAGATAAACACTTATCTGCCTTGTCCAGTCTTTATAATCTCCTGTTTGTGCTTACATGGCCTCTTGAAAATAGAAGAGCCATTCAGGAAAGTGATTCACTCGAACAGCTCTTTCCAAACATGAAGAAATAAATAAATGAACACAAACCAAATAAGTTTAGCACTTGCAGTTGCTCTCATCAACAGAACAGGTTACAAAGAAATTGGGAGAGTTTAACTGGTGCTTTTGCTTAGATGTATATTTCCCTATTGTGTGTATGTTAAATCCTTTTCTTGTTGTTTCTGGAATAAAATAGCATATAGCATGGCTGAACACAGGATTTTATTATTACTGTAATTATGTCATCTATTATCATCATCTTAGCATCCAGTTAGGATTGGGACGTGCTTGGCATGGCTCAAACACAAACTAATGAACAAGTCTCTCATTTAAACAACATATGCTGTCCACATATTGGTAAGATATAGGAGACAGGACTGGAACTCAGCTGAGATGACAGAGAGGGAAAGAGTGACGGCTGAAGGAATGGCCAAATATAATAAATACCTATTAAAATCAATAACAGGTTTTCCATCGTAACTTTTGGACCAAATCCGAAGTGTACCATTTGGAGGATTTATAGGTTTCTTTTAATAGACACGAACAAAAGTCTTTTTTTATTAATTATGCCTTTGCTGCTGTGGCTTATGGAAATGGCATGCATATCTCCTAGCAGTGTGACGGAGCTCAGCTCTGACAACACTTGTGCATTTGTTCAGCTTCACATGGTGAATAGGCTTAGTGTATGAAATTAAGCATGTGTACATGCCTCAGGCTTTTCTTAATTGTATGATAATTTTATCTGGAGATGTACCAAATTCAGACCCTCTTTGTTCTGACATTTGTTTTTATTTTCAATCCTGAGTCTCTCTTCCCAGTCCGTTGAACTTGCATTTGTGTGTGGAGGGCACAGTGGGAAGCTGTACCTTGGGGATCTTGCAGAGAGGCAGCACAGAGTGGGGGCCTCTTTCTCTCAGGTCTCACAACTGTATGGGTGACGAGGAACCACCAAAAGAAAAAGAAAGGTGAGCCTGCTGAGTGCTTTGAAAGAATGGCTATGTTCCAGAAAAAGTTTTCTCAGCCTCGAATCTCAAGTAAGCAGACACATCCCTTGAGAAGCTTAAACTTGAGATAAAATTCATATTTCAAAAGCAGTTCATATGGTTTCTCCTGTTGGACAGGTTTAGATCACTGTGCACTCATCACATGGAATTTCCAACTTCCATTTTCAGTCACCAAACAGACTGAGCAGGCTGAATATACCCTATTTGCAGGGTCGTGTACCCAACATGTAGGTGATAAAGTACCTCAAAATACTGTTTCATCTGCCACTGCCCTCTCAAAGGGATGGTGTTCCCCAAGCACTACCTCCTGCTCCACCTTTTGCTTTAAAGGGCAATCTACTTATTCTATAAGAAATTGTTGCAGAGAAATAAGATTTTTTTTCCTCAGTCTCTAAGAACTTTACTCTTAAAAACAGAAACCAGATTTAGCTGAAAATGTTCCTGAAATTGTGAGAGGAAGACCCAGTATTTTTCTACAAAGCTGAAATCACCAGATCCTATAGCTATTTTATTTTCATTTGTCACCTTAGTTCCAGAATATCTACAAGTTCCATGAAGTAATGATTCTTCCATGTTAATCTAAAATATAAACTAAGAAGATATTTCGGACTCACTGACAATCAGAACATTCAGAAATTTTAATTCTCCCATGCATTGCTGTCCTTTGCATTCACCTAGCTTCCTCCTTTAAATTATTCACATCTTCAAGTGAAAGGCCTGCCTGTGAAAAGCAAGGACTTTTCCAGATGAATTTAAACTAATAGAAGGAAGCAGGACAACAGAATAGAGAGGTCTAATGTGTGGGGAGAAAAACAAGCAAATGAAATAAAAAAGGAAAACAAGAGATCTGGTGTAGAGTGTCTTTGTTAACCTCTGCCAGAAAATTGAAGGCACTGCATTTAGAAGACTAGAAAACAATCCACTAGTTAAATTCTTTCAGGGTTCACAAACATGTAGTTATGTCCTTATTTTTTCAAATTCCAGTGTTGTACAATTCTAGAGTCCAGCCAGGAATAAATGTAGATGTGCCAAAATACTGTGAGAAAGATTCATTTCAAATGCTTCTGGACTTAATAGAAGCTGGAGGTGGAAAGAAACTTACAAGAAATAGATGTTGCTTGAGATTTATTGACAAAGTTGTAGATCCCAGATGTTTTAGTGATTGAAGTAAGCTACAAATATTTGAGGACTTATCCAAAATCAATTTCAACATATTAAAAATTTGTCTATCACTTGTCTTAATGGATCACTGAACACGAAGTGATGAAGTAAGCCTGTTTGCCCTTAACACATAGAACAGCTGATAAGGACAATGGGAGAGACAGGCAGGGGTGGGATGCTTGTTCAGATTTGCTCTTCAGCTGGAGACCCACACAAACCATGCAGTAGAGAAACACAAATCTGGGCATAGATGGGATATCTACATGCCCAGCTTCCTTGATTTTATTTTCAAGATGGGAACTTGTGCTGAAGTTGAGCTCCAAGGTGGCAGCTGGGTCTGTAGCCTTCCTGCTCTCTTATCCTTTGGAAACAGTCAGCAGCTGTGGCACTGATTCTGCAGCTACATTGGTTCTTCTCTGGGTGATCCTCTCAAAGTGATAGCGCAGCATGGGAAAAAATCAAGTATGTTTTAAAAGTTACTATCAAAGTTACTTTACCTCTTTAAAATGTGGAAATCCTTATTTTTCTGGCATTAAGATGAAACAATTTAAAGAATAAAATGCATTCAATATTTTGCATGGAGTGACTTCCATCAGTCTTTGAGGGAAGTTTATAAATCAACAGAAACCACTTAACTGAAACATTTTCATGGGTCCAGAGGAATTCTAAGAAAATAGCAGGTTTGTAAGAATGAAAAGTCACTTATATTATACACACAATCTAATGTTCAAAGGAGTGTAAAAGATGCTTAAGTGTTAATATTATATACAGCCTTGGCTCTCTGTAGTTATTGCAAGCCTTTAAAAAGAATGTTAAGCCATAGCTTTTAGCACTGGCGCAGGTCCAAGTAAACACTGAACCCTCATGGAAGGGGATAAATTGGTACAAGAAGAGATAATTTATTAAAGAACACTGAAACCCTGTATACACCCAAAGATCAGACCAAACTGCAAATGCCTTGTGTGAATATTGAGTCTGATAATCAGGTTTTTCCTTACACTGCACTTTAAAGTCTCAGCCTATGCAGAAAACTGAAAAACCAACATGTTTTTTTCCACTTGGATCCAATAAACCTTTACCTGGTGCCCATCAGTCTTCCCCTTCCCCACCCCAATCTCCCTTGGAAAGTCAGTTGCTGGGAAGAAAAGCCAACATGAAAACCAGACCAAGGGTGTGGGACTCATGTTGCTTTCTTTCACTAAGTTTGGCACACTACTAGAGACTTGCTCTAGGTCCATTTAACTTTTTTCTGGATTGACAAGCTTGTCTTTTCAAGAATCTTCTTAAAAGTCTACTTTCTACAAGGTTTCTCACCCCTTAAAGCACAATAAGGCAAATGGAAGTGGGTAGCAGCCAGTTATTCTTACCCCTCA
>WEIU01017764.1:251310-297133 GCA_013389925.1 Aegithalos caudatus
AAAAAAAAAAAAAAAAAAAAAAAAAAAAAAAGAAGTGCACTGGGTTTGCATAAAACCACTTTTTCTTTAACATGCTAACATCTGACCTTGTTTGGACAGCCTTTGACACCCCCCATAGTGTCTTCTGGGAAGGGCTTATGTCTATTTGTTTTTTAAATAGAAGTTAAATTACAGAGTCCACACTAGACAGTCAAAACTATTTTCTTGAGTATCTTTAGGGTGTGTTTCAGCCCAGTGGCAAGATATGTCTGTAAAGATTTTGCAGGAGCAGAGGTCTTGAAGGTGCAGTATTATCTCAGTCAGACCCAATCCAGCCTGTTGCTGAAAACATCTGAACACTGCCAGGTTCATGTACCTCTGGTGAGAAGATGCATGTCTTTCCCTCCCCACTTGGACACTGAATCTATAGATGGGAAATACACTCTGCTCACTTCAGAAACAGTTTTCTCAAGGCTATTTTTCCAGCTTCTATAAGGAATTATTGGACAGTCAGGATCAGGATGGGATTGATATAATGGAAAATTTCCTGTTTCAAGAACTGAGGTGCTATCCTCTTTATTTTTGGTGACATTTTCTCAACTGAACCAGGAAAAATAAAATATTTGATTCTTCCTTCTTCACCACATGCGCAAAACCCAGAATTTCTGGATATGAAGGTATCATATGAGCTCCAGATTAGCGAAGCATGCCTGTGTATGGACTCAGAATTCCCAGCAGGCTTCAGGAAGAGTTATTTTTCTTTCAGGGGATACCATTTGTTTCCCATTATAACCACCTTCTGTTAACATTTTTCTGAGATGAGACCTTGTATGTAATTGTATTCATCCACAGCTCAGCCCATGACTTTCCTGGCACCACGTCTGTGTTTGTCTGACTCCAGATACTCCAGGAACTGTGTGACTATCTATGGTCATTTCCTTCCCACTTATCTAAAAAAACAATCTATCTGGGAAGAGATAATTGAATTCCCTCCTACCTGTAAACCAGTAATACCTTTTGTATGGTATCACAGAATGATCACGGGCACTTGTAGAGAGAAATATCTTCAAAATTAAGTGTGACACCTCTCAGTTGTTTGTGCAACTCTTCTTCTTAAAAGGAATTGTTTCATGTCTCTAAATTTACCCTTTCTGAGGGAAGACTGAAGACAGGAAAAGATTGCCTGGTTTATTCTTTTCAGCTTTATTAATTTCTAATTCATATTTTCCTGTATTGGTTATTGGTGTAGTTTGCAAGTGTCTCTTTAGAGTAACTGCTTGAAGCAATCGCCATCTCTCCTGCAGCTTCTGTATCCTTTTGTTTGCTGTTCTTTTCTTGCTCACTTACCATTTTGAGAATATGAAACTCCAATATTTAATAAACACTTTCATTCATATCACGTTTCTCTTCTAAGCTCTCAGGCTGTTCTTCCCTACTGGTCAGTATTGTCTGTAAAACAGCTACTGCTACAGTAGCTCCCTTCTGTTTTTGAGAGAAAAAATTTTCAGTACATTTGTCATCAAGATTTCAGCTCCCACCTCACCCAGTAGAGTTAGTAGTGTTCTGCTTTTTCTCTTCTTCTTCTTAGCTATGTCCATACTTACAAGCACACAGAAAATTGATTTCTCAGGTTTTCCCAAAAACACAATTTAGTTTGTCCAATCCAGTCCTCACAGTCACAGGAAACAAAAAAGATACAACTCTTCCAGCAGTCCACAAAACATTGTGACATTGAGAGTATACCACAAGTAATGTGTGTAGAGATGTATATGTGCAAATATACATATACTAGAACAAATACCTCCAGTAAAGAACAGAAATGTGAGCAAGACTAAAAAGGCACCATGGATAACCTTGGTAATGACAGCTTCTGGATAATCATAGCAAATATACACATCCTTGAATCAAAACATGCACACACAGAATTTTTTACTCTCTGTCCTTCCAGAAAGAGCAAATCTCTTTTGTAGATAAGGTTTTTCTGTGATTTGTCTATAAGCTTCGATTATGTGATAAAACACTTGATCCATTTTGTTTCCTTGCTCCCCTGCTCATCTCTACTTTCTTCAAGTTGCTGTCCAGATATGTTCTTTCCCTTATAAGAACACACAACCCTTATCTAATCAGTGACATTTTGAAATATTGAAAAGGGACCAATTAGAAGAAACATATTCACTGTTCCAGCAGGAGTAATATTAGTTCTTGACAAATTCTGTGTCTATAAATAGGATGAACATCTGAAATTAATGGCAGTTTCCTTGCTGTGTTATCTTTCTGCATGGAGGCTGAATTAAGGAGTCCGTGCTTGAAGCTTGAAAGTTCCCATTCTGAACAAGATGCCAAAATTTTATCTGAGCAAAGCAGTTTACAGGCCACTTTCCTGGGAACAGAAAGGGATGAATGCTAATTGGAAGTCTAACTCCAGACAGTTCCATGACCAAGACTTGAAGGGAGTGCTGAGAGGATAGAGCCAAAACTAATCAAACAGTCCTCACTCATTTTGAAAGAAATAATTTTTCTCCTGGTGGACTTCAAGAACTGCTCCACTTTACACTGCTATGTATATATTTCTTTGCTGCCTGCCACAAACTAGGAAACACTGATATCTCTTCTTTTTAAAGTTTTCCATTGTATCAGAATGAGAGCAGGGATTTTGCTTGCCTGAGAGTCAAATCTGAAGGACTGAAGACTGCTTGCTGCCTGAACCATTTTCCCTCTCATGTCTCAGGGCCCTGAAACTCTGAAGTGCTGGGACTGAACAGAACCACACCTGAGGTGCTGACGTTTGATATCTGCACTTGTGAAGATCTCCATGCGTTTTCCTCCTTCTGCAGTTAAAAGCACTTCCAGAAGTTTGGAGTTCCCCTCCTATCTCTTACTGAAGGATCCCAGGTCCATAAAATACAAAGAGCCTGACATTCATTTTAACTTATCTGTGCACTTTGATAGCTTGAAAAGGAAACGTTTTTCTTCCCGGGGAGTTTCCAGGATAATTTATCACTGTTTGCTTGGTGTTCAGATTTTGCTGTAATATGCGCCACAAAAATATGTACAAAAATGCTTAGTTTCATTACATAGGTATCACTTCCCATATGTTATTAAAATTAGATTGAAGGACAGGCCGTATTCTTTGAAATGCACTGTAGCTTCATCTGTCAGTTACTGAAGGAAGGTAAATTTACCTTCTATTGATCATTTCCTACTGACTTAGTGAAAATACTGAAAAAAGGGATGAGGACTTTTAGAAGTATTTACCAAAATTGACTCTGGTTTGCAAAATCAGTGGAAACTCGCCATGCTTTAAAAGGTAAGCAGAAAACATTAGAAAAAGGAAAAAAAAAAAAAAATTCTAAAAATAAACTGGTAAATGTTCCTGTAATTTTAGGTTTAAAATATGAGCCTGAGTAATCAAGGAAAGTATTTTTACTGCCCTGTCAATATTTTTCCTGGAAGCTCTGGTAAATAGACTTTCTTTAGATCTGTAGTGTGCGTGCCTAATGGTCTTAGGTGTCTCTTACCACAGAAAACTTTATCCTTAAGAAATACAGTAAACAGGAACTCTGTGGTTACGTAGTTCCTGAAAAAAAAAAAAAAAGAAACATGTTCGATGCCATGACACACAGACAATTTATACTGATTTAAGAAGAAGTTGTTCTCTTCTATTTTGAATCTTTCATGTCAGCCTTTGTTTCCATTGCATTAAAAACTTCTGTTTTTAAAACCCATCAGTGAACTGGATCATGTTTTCTCAGTCGTTTGAATTAACATCCCCACAACCCCAGGAGCCCCACAGAAGTGCTGGAAAGCAGATGGGAGCTTTTTTTTTTTTTCCTTTCCAGCCTTTCTAAAGCTCTATTTATTTACTTTGCTGGAGAAAAAGATCAGCCATCTTCTATTCTGAATCAGCAGCTTGTAGAAGCTGGGACCCATCCAAGACTGAACTAAGCTATAAAAATTGTCTCAAGACCACTTAGACACATAATTCTCCCAGGTTCTGTGTCACCTCAGTCACCTTTTTTTTTCTTTTTTTTTTTTTTTTTTTTTTTTTTTTTTTTTTTTATCTTTTTTTTTTTTTTTCTTCTTTTTTTTTNNNTTTTAACCATTTTTTTTCTTCAAAAGCTGCCACTTAAATGAATTAACACTGTATCTTCTTAGCTCTGCACATCTCCTGGTCAGCTGCAGATCAGCCCTACAACCTGGTTCCCTGAGTAATATTGGCTCTACACTCACAATGAAGTTCATTTTTCCAGTCTCCCAAAAGGATGCACAGTTCAGTTGACTAACAAAGGGGCTGGCTGGCATTGCAAAGGGTGTGTTAGCAGGGGAACAAACCTCAGCAATCAGTGCTGCTGCTGTGAGACTCAGAGCAGGTGCTGCTCTGTCATCATGCCTCATTGCTGTGAGCTTTGCCCGTTCTTCACCAGAGAACTAGTTAGGATAGTGAGGAAGAGTAAATCCTTCTCTTTACTCCTGTTGAAAGTAACTGTAATGTGAGGTAGAACCATAAAAAATGTGATTTCAACTTTGCACCGAGATGCAGGTGCATTACAGTAATACTACCTGGAAACCAAACAAGACCAAGGAAGTAACAAAAAGAGTAAAATTCCATTTAGATTCTGATGTCTATTTTCTCCAATGACAAATTCCCATTGTGTTAAACTCACTGCTTTAAAATTACAAAATCACTTTTTTTTTTTTTTTTTTTTTTTTTTTTTTTTTTTTTTTTTTTTGCTCTCCTCCNCTCATCTTGCTATCCCTGCTGTTGGTGCAAGGTCATTCCTAGGGAGCAGGAAGCATGTGAATGTTCAGGCCATCCAGGCTGCATTCTGGTGAAGAAGAGGAAATTTGGACAAATGACACATTTTCTGTTAGCAGAGGTGACTGGTATGTTGGTGGGATGGATAGGATAGATAGGTGGGATCTGTGAGATGTTAAAGCTCCAGTGTAAGGCATCAATCAGCATGTTCTGCTGCTCACATCACCCCGTGCCAAGGCTGCTTCTCCAGGGAGAGAGGTGGCCACCATGAGTTCAGATAGACCTCAACTCATGCTCAGGTTGCCTCTGCTCATCAGTAACATCAGCACTGGCTTAGGCATTTTTTAAAAGGTGAGTTTTATCTACCTGGGAAGTTGAAGAAAACCATTAAATGCTTAGTGTGGAAAGTACTGCAAAGGCTGGACTTGTGCTGCTGTGACCTTGTGCTGTCCACACTACTGGCAAGGTAAAATGAGAAATGGTTGAGAAGATACAGATGGATCAAACCAGTCCTTTGTCATCACAATGAAAGTAGGGTTTTCTGCAGGTTTCCTGTATTTCACTCTGTTTTATGCCAATGCTCTTTGCACTCTTATCTTGCCTGAGAGCCCTCTATTTCTTTAGCTAGTTTTCCACTTTGGCTCAAGTACTCAGTTGTTGTCACTGCAATTTCTCTCTGTACCTCTTGTCCGGGTGATTTAGGAATTGTGCACAGCAGCTGAAGTTGTTGAAGGATATCTATTGCACTGTTGGATTCATATCTATGGCTTTGTAGCCTCTTCTTAGTTGACTTCATTTTTCCCAAGCATAGCTCTTATTTTTCTCAATCTATTTTCTTGGACACTGCAAAAAACAATCTTTTCCATCTTTCTCTAGTCAGTGAAAAATATCTTCAGTGGAAAATACTGATTTTTTGTACCACTTATAATGTCACAGGAATTGTTTCACTAAAAAAAATTTGCCAGGTTGCCAAAAATTGGAGTAGAAAGAAGAGGAGGAGTCAGTTTTAATGAATTTTTGCTTACTAAAAGGTTGAGGAGAAAAACCCTCTCAGTAAAACCTCAAAATTCCCTATGACTTTCAAAATAACTTTTTTAATTTTACTTTGAAACAAACACCAGAACAGACACTGGGAAAATGGAGAGGAAAAAAATTAAAAATTAAAAAGAAACAAACCATACAAGAATTAAAGAACATTATTCAAAATTTTTCAAAATTTTGAATATCTAGTCAGATTTTATATAAGTTGCAGATGCACAACCTAAAACTTCTCTTCTGAATCCAAAACAAAAGTACCTTCTGCCACTTCCAACCCAGTGTTATAGTTAGATTACTGAGATAACCCCATGGCTGCTTTCAGTAACCTAAGATAAATGAGAAAAATCTTTTCTTGTCTCATTCATTAGACAGTCCAATGAAAAAAGGGCAGAATATTTGTGGAATTTATTCCTCAGAGAGTGTTTTACAATGTGTGTTGTATTTTTTGTGCTTGCTAGGGGTCCTGTAGACAATGAATTCAGATCCCTTCAAAGAAAAAAGAAGGATCCACAAATCTAGCACCTTGAAGGTGTGGTGTATCAAAAATTAATGGACCTTCCATTTGCAGTATAATTCTCTCTAAATAATTCATATCCCCATTTCAGCTGAATTAAGTTTCATTCTGGATTGATGAGAGTCCAGTCTTTTTTATTATAAATGAAGATACTTTAGAGCAATTATGAATGAAAAATTAAGTTGATTTCTTAGAAGTTATTTCTGGCTCAATTAAAGGTATCACAGAATCACAGAATGGTTCAGGTTGGGAGGAAACACTGGAGTTCGTCTGGTCCAACATCCCTACTCAAGCAGAGTCCCCTAAAACACACTACTTGGGATTGTGTCCAGGCAGCTGATCTATTGCCTCCCCATTGTATCCTTCATGGGAATAACTGATAGATACTGAACTTCTCACAGAACTGAACTACAGTGCTTTAAGTATAGAATAATCTCTGAAGTCCAGAATCACTCTTGTTTAATTGGGGTTATGATCAGTGACAAGATCAACATCAGCACAGTTTTGAGGACACCTGTTTGGGAGTGGTAGGAGGTCAGTTCATATCTCTCCAGAAAATTCAGCTTATCCTGAAAGTTTCCAGGGATTCTTCTAAACCCCAAGTAAGATCTCAGGAGCAATATTACAGCATCTTTTTCCAGCTTTCCTTCAGAAACTGCATAGGTGATGATGTTTATGGAGGTGAAGCTGAGGTGGAGGGATGGGTGGATGGAAATGCCCTTCTGGAATTCAAAATACGACACAAATGGCCACATGGTGGCATCTTTCCCCATAGCCATCCACTACACAGCTCCCTGTGGCGACCCTGCTCTGCCTTTCTGTGGTTTGCAGTACGGATGGGTCCAGGTGAGCTCTCCCTGGGTTCATTCACAGCAATCCCACGGGTGCCCAAACCCTCTGGATTGCTGTGCCTCCCCGAATCTCACTCCTACCTCTTCAGGGATGTCTCCCTGAGAACTGTCATGGCCCCCTCAGCGACAGCCATGCCTTTCCAGCATGTAGCAGCAGCACTTTGATCCACCCACCAGCACGAGATCAGCTCCTATGAGCAGGGTTGTGCAATGAGCAAAACGCTCACTGTATCTGAAAAGCTTTTCTCCACTCAGCTTCCAGCTCTGTACTGTTTATTTTTATTTAACAACAAAAACAGATGTTTTGTGGTATTTTTGCTTCCCCAGATGTACCACTGAAAGCGTTGTCAGCTGTTCAAAGTTGCTGCTGATTTTTGGAGAACAGAAAGAGCTGTGGGAAGTTAGCTATCTGGCAGTTGAAACTGAATTTTCTAGGTGCACAGTCTGCTTTTTTTCCAGTGGTTAAGGATTCACTCAGGAGTTCTTTGAAGGGTCCCAGTGTGGCTCAGGCCCTCAATGCAAAATGCACACATCTCAGCAGTTTGGCGTGAGCAGATCGTGTATTCTCACACACGGGTCACAGCTGCCAAGACACACAAATTCTCCGTGTGATCGCTTGGATTTCTGGTCTCTCTCTCATTGGGGAGGAAATGTCATGATCGCATGGAGACTTAGCATGAGAGGCCACTGTAAAAAACAAATAAAATGGAACCATATTTTCTGACTGGAAAAAGAAACAGAGTTTACCCCCAGATTTTTACTGCAATAGTGTTATTTCAAAGTATAAGTTATGTTATATTTTTCATATGAAGAAATAAGCAAAGGTGTTTTGTTTGGGTTTTGTTTTTTTTTTTTTTTTTGGGTTTTTTTTTGGTTTTTTTGGGGGTTTGTTTTTTTTTTTTTGGGGGGGGTTTTAAGACAAATTAATCCAGATTTTTTTTTTTCTCAGAGCACTCAGGGCCNTTTCTGGTTTGGTTTTGTCCAATAAAAGCAAAGGCCAAAAGGGTCTGACTAAGTTCTGCATTTGGATTTGCAGAGCAGTTTTCTTAAGTGACCATATGTTGTTATGATTCCATATTTCGCTCCATCTCAAATCCCACTAACATGTTGGACTGTATATATTCAGCAAGGTGGAGGATATTTATCATAATTTGTAGCTGGGGTGAATCCATCACATCTCAGAAATATAAATTTGGCTTTTAAATTTGCAACATGGTAGAGAGTTCTATAAGCCAGAAGATGATAGTCCTGATAACTTGAAAAAACAGTGTAGTTACTTCCATACTCTTACCTGAAGATCTCAAATCAATTGTGTGGTTTTTAAATTCAATTTACATGTATGTGTATTTAGGCTCTACCACTGAAATTTAGCAGTCTCCCATGTCTTGTAAAGAACTGCTCTAGAGAGGAATCTGATGAAGGCTTAATCCCGAAATTCACATAAATTATTTAATTCATATCTACATTGAAATGCAGACTGAAAACTTTCCTAATTCTAAAGCAAATAAGACCATTTCTGTTCTGCTATGTGGATTTATGTTACATTTTCTGTATCATCATGGTCTGTAGAACCCATGTAAGTCAATATAGCCTCACAACATCAGATGAATGTTTTCTTGGCTTCGATATTAACTGTATCAATCACATCACTAATTTCATTACTGAAATTAATTCATTATTTTTGGCCATATTGCTTTGAGGAAAGAGAGCTACAACTTGCAGGTTCAGTTCCTGAAAGGCTTCCTAGAAGTCTTCCTAGGTCAGGAGTTAGGAATACACAGCAGGAGTAGCCCCATACCTGACTTCAAAGAAGTTCACAGGGCGGATTGACTGGACTTCCATTAATTCTACAGAAATGTGAAAATGGTTTTGTCTTCTACTGAACAAGAATAAAACAATCCAGTTGAAATGTCAAAGAAATACAAAATGGAAAAATACAGCACCACTTATTTAAGACTGACCTAAGGCTTCTTTTTTAACTCTTTCTCACTTAATTCTAAAAGGGAGCCAGGGATGACTTGATGCAGTGATGAACTTGATTTAAAAGGAACAAATGTAAAACTAAATAAGCAAACATTTTCTTTATGAGTGTTTCCTCCTAGAAAACACAGCACCACAAATCATCATGGAGGCCAGAAGTTCCTAGGATTATGAAAGACTATTTGCCTGGGTAATGAAACCATTCAGAGTTACAAGTAGAGGTTAAGAAACTAATGGAAGAGAAACTTGCTTCCAGAAACAAGCCAGTTTCAGAGTGATAGAAGACACATTCCTCCTGAGTAGATCAACCTAGATGTGCCTTGCATGCTTAGCTGCAAGCTCCTAATTTACATTTGGTTGCTGTCAAACAGTCTTATCAAACTGTAAACTCTTGGTTTGGTTCAAGCTTTACAATTGTGATAGGAGAATTAGTTGTTTATAAAGAAATACTCATGACACATTTGTTCTTGATCTGTATTTCTTCTTACAGTGAGCAAAGAGCATTCTCACTGAAGAATTTATGTGCCACCAAAAAAGACAGTCAGCTATGCCCATCATTTCAGAGAAACATTTTTCTAGAGTATTTTCAAGAATATTCAGTAACAACCAGTGTCAACACACAGTGTATCACACATCTGCTCTGTCCTTACACTGAAGAGCCTTTTCATAACATGTGAGTGAGCATTGCTGCTGCTACACCTTAAGTATGTTATTTCTCATTTTCAGTATGTCAAAGTTTCTGTTCTTACTCTCTTTACAGAAGGATATTCTGTATTTGAATATTGCTCCTGTGTTGTTCTTGACTTCAACCTAACCTTGCAAAATAACTATTGTGTTCAACCTCTTGTCCTGGGCTATGCAAAACAGAGTGCCTCTCATGATGTTCCTCATGAATCAGTTTGTATGGCTTGTTTGTACAGTGTTTGCCTCTTCATGAAGCCTCTGCAAGTATTCTGAGATTTTTCAAGTTCAAAACCAAAACCTGCTTGCTTCATCTCACAAAACTTCAGCAAGACAAGTGACTAACCTGTAAGTAAGGTTTGGTACAAACCTGACTCGAATCAAACAATTTCTTCACCCTCTCTTGCTTGTGACTCAAGGACACACCAAGGAAATAATTTAATTTTGTAGCATAAACAGCATTTTTTTTTTAAGGAAAACCACTCCACCTGCAGTTTCCTTATTCCCCATCTCCATTCCAAATGTTCTCAAGCTGATCATGTTGTTGCGACAAATATTTCAGTATGTTTATTTTAGTCATTTTAAGTGGTATGTTATCTAAAGATTTTAATTTACTGGAGAAGCTGAGTTCTTTTAAAACACTTTTTCAATAAATTATGAACTTATCAACATTGGTCCACTATAATGACATTTATTAAATTTCATTACAGTAAAACTTTCTAAGACTGGAGAAAGCAAGGGTTGATAGGGGCTAAGCTAAGTAAAGTTTATAACATTCCTGTATTTTATGAGACTACAGCAAACACAACCAGTATTTTCTGTTATTTCTTTCCTGGTGAGAGAGCCAGTGGAAAAATGAATTTCAAAATGTGATTCTCTCCACATGCATAGAAAATATTTAAATCATGAGAAATAATTTTCCCAATGTAATTTCTTCTCTTAAGATAATTTTTGTAGTGGTAGTAGTATTTTCATTATGCCCATTTCACACCTAGGGGGAGGTGCCATCTGTGTAAGAGGATAATCATAGAATCAAAAAATCATAGGATCTTAGAGATCGTCTCATTCCAACTGTCCTAGGGTGACTTTAAGATGCTTGTATCCCCAGTTGTCTGTTCTATTTGTGCTGTATATTGAGTTCTATACCTTTAAACTTAGTTCTGAGTGTGAAGGGTGAGAAAGAAGCAGCGCACAGTTTGTTTTGAGAAAACGGCCCTGACTCCTCCGCATTCCTGCTCCGGTGGTGTTCGTCTGAGGCACGGACAGCAGTGGTGCAGAAATCTCCTGTGCTTTTAGTTAGTTAATTTTAGCTAGCTGAGGCAGAGAAGTATCCTGGACCTTTTTTTTTTCTTTTTTTCTCGGGACTGTTTAAATCTGTTCTGAAAACCCAGAGGAGCACCGAGGGCTCGCACCTGCGGCCCACCGGGGCCTGGACCTCCAGAGGGACTGAGAGTGAGAAAAGACTGAGAGAACTGAACTACAGCCACGGCAAGGACTTCCTCAGTTCTGCCATCTCCCTTTGGATTGTCAAGAGGTTTTATTGTTTCATTTTATTCATTCTTTGTGCCTGTGGGTATTTTGTTTGTTAAATAAATAATTTTTTCCACTTTTTCCGAAGAAGTTTTCCCAGACCGGCTGGGAGAAGGGCTACTTGGGTTTGCTTTCTGGACGAATCCCTAATTTGGAGTTCTCCTCCCAAATTTACCCTAAACTAAGACACCAACCCCCTGCCATGGTCAGGAACAACTTTCACTAGATCAAGTTGTTCAGAGCTCTATCTGGCCTGGCCTTGAACACTTCCAGGGATAGGGTATCCAAAACTTCTCTGAGCAACCAGTTCTAGTGCCTCACCACCTTCACAGTCAAGAATTTCCTCCTAGTATATTATCTAAATCTCTCCTCTTTTAGTTTAGAACTCTCCTTCTTGTTCTATCACTATCTGCCTGGGTAAAAAGTTACTCTCATTCTTTTATATAAGCCCCCTTTACATACTGAAAGATTGCAAATATCAGGAATGGAGCAAGGCTTCTCTTTACAAGGTGGTGTTGGCAAATATAATAGCACTAATGGTAATAATAATAATAATTAATAATAATAATCACCCCAAAAATAAGATACCAGACAGGGATCCAGTTTGGGATCCAATATTACATTCTGTGCAGGCAGCAAATTAAGAACATCAAGTGAGCACATGCTACACTGTGGTGTGTTGTGCTGGTCTGTGGACTGATCAGATGCACAGAGATGAGCAACAGCGAGCACAGGAGAAAACCCATCAGCCCTTTGACCATTCTTGTCTGCTGAACTGGCTTGGAATCCTTTTTGCTGCTTCTATCTCATCAACAGTTGCAAACAGAAGGAAAAAAATCCAAAGTAAAATGTACAACTATAATAATTAATTAATAAATCACTATTTTTTAAAAAAAATCTGTTTTTCCTAATGCCCTAGGAAGAAGACAGAAACATCTACCATGAAGCCATTCTTTGATATCTTAGCTGGGATTTTTCCCACTCCAAGTTTGCCTTACTCTGAGAAATGGTAATTTATTCAAGTGACAGGCGAATACTGAGAGACTCAGACTTCAGTGTGTGCTTCAGCTGAATACCTAAAGATTTAGATAATTACTCAAAGCTTGTCCAAATAACTTGAATCTGTTCAGTCAACACCCTTCACTGGAGATCTCACAAGAGTATGGAGGTTGTCTTGTAAGATGTCCAGGACTTCCTGTTTCTGGCTAATATTTTGGCATTTGTCTGATCCAGTCTCGGTATTTTGGCTTTTATCTGTTCCTGTCTAGGTATTTTGGCTTCCCTTGGTTTCTGTTCTAGCTGAAAACCAAAAGTGCAGATGCATGTTAAAATGAGAAATACTGAATAATATAGCTAAACTGAATACTTCATATTCTAAATGTTTAACTAATGATCAGATTTTAAAATGAAGAATCATTTCGTTACCTCTTGGCTTTGTTTTGGTTTGTTTCAAAACTAATATGTTTCTCACTGCCATAAGTCTTTAAGTATATTGTTTATTGCTAATTTGTGGCAGCCATGCTACATGAATTAGCACTGTACAATTTTTGGTGATTAAACCTCACAAAACATGACATTGAAATCAGCTAATTTTTTTTCTAAGAAAGCAATTGATCCATGTCTTCAAGGGGGAAAAAAGGAAAGGAGAAAAAAAGGAACAGGGAAAAAATGTGTCAAGCAAGTTCCTACATGATTTTTTTAGGATAATTAGTGGGCTAGAGTTTCCTTGCAACAAGTGGGTATTTTCCAGCTGGCCATGGGCAGAAGTTATTTCAGATCCAATGTGTCTCATCAGTTTCTAATGAAATCCAAACGTCTGCCCTGGCTTTTTGAAAATAGAGAATTCTGTGCTTAAGCCCTGAAAAGCTCTAAGGCATGAACTCTTCTGTGTCAGCCTGGAGATTGGGAAGGTTTGCAAGAAAAGAACTTCTCAATGGCTCCAACATAATGGCCCTCAGAAGTGCTTGTTCTTCCCATCACACTTGGATATATATTCTCCAAAAACACCCAGTTCAGCTCAAAATTAAGCCTAGCTCATAGGCACTCACATCAAAAATTCAAAAGTTGGTGAACCCTAATGATTCTGAAAAGGTTCTTGGGAGCATCAAAGCACAGGTGATTTCAGATCTTGGGAGCTCCCTTCAGTGGGGGGTGACCAAATAAACAAGCAAAAAGATGAGGCATTTAGAAACAAATCATATTACAGTGAGAAGGCTGCAAGAGCCTGTGGAGTCAGTTTTTTCTAATATTTATAATGGCATTTCTATAAATTTAAAGACCATCTGCACAGCTTTGGGAAGGGACAAGTAAACCAATAAAATGAGTCTCAGTACAAATGTGCGGCCACCCAGGTTCATTCCCTCAGGACTTACCAAAGTAAATGTGGGATGCAGGAGGAGGTGTGCCTTCCCAGAACTATGTCCTGTCTCAAACAAGCATTTCAGGCATCTTTCAATGCCAGCTGTATGGCTTGGAAGCTCTGGGCAGAGCATGGAGGGAGATGGAAGGAACAGCTGTGCTTCTCAAGGCAGCAGAAGCTGCTGTCTCACAGGAGCAGTAGAGCAGAGCCAGATGCAGGCAATAACGTCCAGCCTGTGGTGGCACCTTGCTTCCATGATGGCAGCAGATCCCAATTCCCTTCAAATCACCATAGTCCATGGAAACCCCTCCTTTCATGGTGGTGCCTGGCAGGGGAGCAGCTCCCAACTCCCCAGAGCTCCCCCACTGCACCCTGAGTGCTGTTTTGTGTGAACACTGCTCCTCTACTGTGAATCACTCCTAAAGGGCCAAAAACATTAGATTCTCAGGAAAATTTGCTAGTCTGGAGGTGAGAGCAGCCCCAGAACAAGGCATGGTTGTTTTCCTAGAGAAAAAATGGCCAAAATGGCCAGAAGTTCAAAAATTCACAGTTTTTTTAATCTTTTTTTTTTTTTTTCCAAGGATGAAAATCAGTGTGACAGTCAAAATGCAAGACCATTGCTCTGGCTATAAGTAGCTACTTACCTGTGAGTTGCTAATGTTATGAATAATAATATTAATATATTGAAAGGCAGTCATCTACTACAAAATGGGAATTTGGCTTCTAGAGAAGATCCGTAAATCCGTTCTGTCTGCCAGCAAGTCAGGACACCACTGCAAAACTCAGTGGTGTAAAACTCAGTGCAGGGGGAATGTATACTGAAATTTATTTATTGTGACCCCTTTATTGGAGGACTGAGGTTTTGGCAATGGAAAATAATTTTCTGGAAGGAATGAAATCACTCTTGGGAATTAGTCTGCCCTGTGCAATTATGTATGTATTCACATGCTACTGGTGTCAGTAAAGGAGGGAAATTAACTGTTCACTGAAAGTTGTCTGGATTCTTCTTTGTAATGATTAATCTTCTCCTAAGGTGACAGGTATTTGGTGCCTTTTTCCATCCTTCTCCTTTAAAGGTTTTCATGTATATGAAGGAAAAAAAAGGAGGAAGAAGAAAGATAATCATTCAAGTGAAAATCTGAGTAAGCAAATGCATTTGGCTCTCACATGCATGGAAAGCTTATTCTGGAGCCAGAGGTGGTTACTGTGACCATAATTTTACACAGACAGTTACAAGCAGTTATCTTGGAGGGTTCATACCATTTTAATGTGAAGTACTTCAGTGTTTTACTTTTTAGCATTTTTCAATCAATAAAGCAGAATGAACTCCAATTGGAAATGCTGCCAACTGCTTTCCCAAGCACTGCTCTTTACAGAGGATAATTTATAATGATCAAAGATAAACTGAAGTATTAGGCTTGAAGAAATATGACTTCAGGTTTAAAAGTTCATTCTACGAGGTAGATAATTTTTTTTCTCAGGCCTTGTAAATTTGATTGCTTTTTCCTTAGTTCTTTAATTGTTAGAAAGGCGGAAAGTTCAGAAAACACAGGGGTTTTTATTCCCAGGAGTTTCTCGTCCTTGCTCCATTTAGTTGCAAGAGTACAAATCAGTCTTTATAGACATTTAAGATGTATGACTGACCATTGCATTTGTATTGGGAAAGACCTATTTAACACTTCTCTGCCAAGAGACAATCTGAGCACATGGTAACTTGCCCTCCCTTTTTAGGAAGAGCAGGGTGTCTGATATAACTTGATAATGGATGCTAAAAACTAGTGCAATGTGAAAGATGGGAACTGTTACTAACTTTACAAAGGCAAGGTCTGTGTTAGACTGATGCTATGCACAAGGCAAAGGAAGGTCTTGAGTGACAGCAGGAAGGCAAATGGCAAAATCCAGAGCTTGTGTTCTCATACGCAACTCCCCACCAACTTCCCATGATGGATATTTGTGATGAGGTGTGCTCATGTACACACCCTCACATTTGGTCTCCATTCACTGCTCCAGAGTTATCATGTTAGTATATGGAAAGGCAAAATACTCCTCTCTGCCTGCAAATGGTGAAGATTTCACTCATGCACCCTCTTATGTGCGACGCTTTCCTTTAAGACACACAGGTTTAAAATACTGAATCCTGAATCTCTCCGTCTCTGAGTGTTTTAATTAATTATTCATAAAATACAGTTGTATCAAAATATATCTTCCTAACCTCTTCCTGAGTGAACTCATGTGTTTTTAATGTCCTCTTAAATGACGCATTAGTACAAGGAGGGCATGAAGAGTTTAACTTTTTTTTTTTTCTGATTAAGAAGACACAGCAAACAAATTAAATGTTCAGATATTTCAGATTTTTGGTCCTGATTGCATCATATTTAATATTAAAATGCCATGTAAAACATACAAGCCTTATATTTTAACAGAATTCAGTTTCAGGGCTCAAGATGCAGAGTAGGGAGACAGTGGCTGTTAAATGGAGATCATCCACGGCCTTCTAGGGACTACAGAATAAAAGCTGCAGAAATAAAATGCTTAGCCCTCTACATTTCTGTGTATATCACGATCATTTTGTGGGTATATAAGAAGCGATTAACCCATAGTTAGAAACTCAAAACTGAGATGGAACAAATAAAAGTAGGGAAAACACACTACCACTTCACTCTTTACACATGAATAAAAAAGAAGTGAAATCCTGAAAAATATCAATGAAAGGTAAATTCATCTTTGCTGCAACCTCTTTAGAGTATGCGTTGGAAAGCTGTGTTCACAAGAGGTATATTACTCATAATTTTTAGCAGACAGATTTGCTGATTTTTGTGCATCTCTGTGCTGTGCATGAGGTACGAGAATGAATCAATCACCTCTCCCTGCAGGAGTGTGAATGCAGGGAAAGGCATTAAGGTGGAATTACTTCTGTCCAAGATCTTGACACTCCAGGGGGATGCATTTTTTCTACTCTCACTTTTATTGCACCATGTCTTTGGAATCTGCCTGTTAATTAGCAGCTCCAATTTCAGTCTTACAGCACCTCAACAGTGGGCTCATTAGTGACCAAGTAGCTGTGAAACAGTGTCTACACCATGAAAGCTCAGAAAACATTGCAGCATCCTCTGAGGCTGACTGCTTCCAAAATTTTTTTCTAAAGTTGATGCCAAGGCTTACACCTTTGGGACATGAAGGATCTGGTATTGTACCGTGAGAGTAATATGATCCAGAAGAAGACTTTCTCTCTCCCCACACTGAGGAAAATTATTTAAAATTCTTATAACTGGCTACAAAATGAGTTTATTAAAAAAAAAAAAAANTGATTAACATAATATAGTTTTACATTGTCCCAACCCAATTCCATAAAATATCCACAACTTTGTGCTGGTGATGGCATTAAGTCAATGGTGCTTCCCATTGTCATTATTCCCATCTTCTCTTTAGGCAGCTGTGAAGAATGTTGAATTGTTGAACTAGAATTAAAAGTAAGGGTAATATCTTCACTTTCCTACATGTTTAATGGGGGCTCTGGGTGTGTGTTCCTCAAATGTTTGTGTGCATACAAGAGCCAGGGCGGACAGGAGGGTGGAGGTGAAAGAAAGGGAGTGAGGTTTTGAGGTTACTTAGATCAACAATTAGTGACAAGCACTCTTGTGGCACCTGTGACAACCAAGATTGATCAGGTATTTCAGAGCACAGAAATGCACGGCATTTGGCAACCTCTGATCTCCTAATTCAATTGATTCTTTTCCAAGAGTTTTTCAAACTGATGACCTTTCCAAACCTAATTAGAGGGTAGGAATCATAAAGAGGACACTGGAGAATTTTAATAAAAGGAATCAAAATGTTTCTTCATCTTCACAATCTGGGATTTATGAGGGAATTGCACTGGCTTTGTAGCAATGTAAAATAAATAGACATTAGATAATGACAGGGAAAATAGAATTGCTGCCAAAGCTAAAAAGAGCTTGGCAAAAGAAGAAAGAACTACTACATAGTCAGTCATTCTTTACTGTACAAACCTTTTCCTATGGCACAGATAAGAGATATACAGAAATAATGGACCCTTACTAAAAGAAGAAAAGGACTTTCTATAGCTTACATTTTTCACCAGTGAGGGCTAAGATGCATCTCAGTTGCTAAAAAATATTATTGTTCTCTTTTGCCATTCAGAAAATTGATTACAGCTTTCAAGGAGCATTTGCTGCCTGAACTTTTAACATCAGAAATAAATAACTGAAACAAGAGGTCAGGAAGAGAACAGAGCTGTTATGAGCATAAATACATTAAAGACGTATCAGTCAAACTCTACTGTCATATATTTTCTTTTTAACTGTGCCTTGCTGAACTAGTCAGAACGATTTTTCATGCTGTGAAGTCCTTGTAAAATTATATTTCCATTTATACTCAAAACCTTTCAATATTTCAATATTGAAAGAAACTGGAGTTGGAAGAAGACCCTTTCTTCATGGCCTAAGATATTTCAAACACAATTTTATTTTTCTTCATCCAGATATAAACTAGGAACTATCCTGTATAGTTACCAGCAAAGAAAGAGAATCACTAGAAATTACTTCATCCAACCTTGTACTTTCTTTTTCTGGCTTAAATCATAAGACAAGATGTCCAAATGTAAGGAAGCATCACACAAAAGACAGTTCATACACAGCTTGTGCTTCTTGCTTTAAAGGGGGCCTGAAAGGTGTGTTGAAAGCAGGTGGTGTATTTATCCTTTTGAATCTGTCCAACACACCAGTCAATTCCAAACAAAATTTAAAATGTGGTAGAACACTTAAAGATAGCTAAAACCCCAGAGTTTTAGTGAAAACTTTTAATTTAGTAGAGGAGGTTCCAAGCCTGTACTCTGTCTCACTGGTGGAGAGATGATCAGGCACCGGTCAGGTGTTGGATTTTCTGCCCAGGCAAAGCCAGGTGTGTGATCACTGCCTGCAAACTTCTGTACTAACTTCAGTGTCCTTGTCTTGTGGCCAGAGAAGTATCACAGACATTCAGAGCAGTGCTTGAGTTATTGGAATGTGACACTATTTAAAGAAACAACTTCTGCAAAAAAATCTTACCATTCAATGTATCTTTCTCCACTCTTGTGGAATCAAGGGGAGACAGTAACATTTCAGTCATTGCCAACACACATTGTTGCATTTTAACAAAATATGTAAAAGACATTAAGGAAGCTTTAAGCCAGAGAGAGGAATCTTCTGAGGTGGGAAATGGCAAGTAAAACAAAAGAATGTGGCACTACAAGGTGTGGGAACACAGATCATTATATGAACTGTGTGGGTAAAATCTAGATCTACTGAGGTCATAGATTTTGCTATGAACTACAGTATATTTGGGATTTTGTCTGATATAAAAACAGCAAAGCTGAAAATAAATCTCAGTGAATGAGAAGTGCATAGTTTTGAATATTAACCAAACTATCTCAAGTTCTTAGAAACAACCTATTTTACCATTTTAGGATTCCTACCCTGATTATCTTTTCTTAAGAAATACCTGCTTCATTCCATTATTTATGTTTTAAAATTAAAAAGACCATCCTAAAAACAATAAAAGCATTTCTCATTGAAAGCCAGAGGAATATACATGGCCTGATTTTGGAAACAAGAATAAACGCCCAGAGCAGAGCCCAGCAGCTGTTAATATAGAGGAGCTGTTAAAGGGGATCTCCTGGTATTACACAGCGAGTTGTTATTTTCTGTAGTAGTGGAGGCATCTATTGATGTAATGGTCTCAGGAGACAGGGGGGCTTAAGTAGTTTTTTGAGATGTGAGGGCATTCACCTGACCTACTCACAGCAGTTGAATTGTTGGGAATGTTGATTCATGATTTTACAAAGACCCCACTATTCTTATTCTCCAGAGGGATTATACACCTGACAAATGGTAAAAGCAACATTACTGGACCTCAGAGAGTTATTTTACTTTTAATGCATGCCATTATTAAGCCTGATAGCCTCTCTTATTGCTGTTTTGATAGCTGCCTGCTGTTTAAATGAAAGCACCACGTTTCCTGACAGCTCATGGATAGGTGGCCCTAGTCTCATTCTAAACAAGCTGAGGAGAAATCAGTCTTAGTCAGGATGGGGGTAGGAGAGAGGTGTCAGTCCATGTCATCCCAAGTTTGAACAGGGAATTTCATCTGGTCACAGGAAGAATAAAGGAAAGGGGCCCAGAGGATGCTGTCTGGCAATTTCATGTCACTGGAGTACATGGTATGGTACCATCTCTGCTGAGCCTTATGGTGTAAAGACAACTCAGCCCTATTGTAGCCCTTCTGTGACATCCTATAGATGTAGGGATCTAATGTGAAAAGCACTGAAACCATTATTTATGATGTCTTTATGAGAGCCATGGAACTGAAAAAGGGATTAGACTATTGCCACAACTGAGTTACTCTTTCCAACTCTGTCAGGAAAGCGCATTTCATGTGTCCATGCCGCTGCAAATAATTAATGGTGACGAGGAGTGTCCAGTGCTAGGCCCCGTTCATATGTATGCTCCATTGCAAATGTATAATGAAGGTTTAGCAATGAAAAGGAGGAATTGTCCCTTGATTTGTAAATAAGTACGTACATGGGTTTAAATATTTGGGTTTAACTTCAAGGTGTCTCTGGGCTCCACTAAAGAGCCACAAAGCAAGCTTTGACCTTTTGAGGACTCTTTTGGGTTAAGCAGTGTTTCTAAGAGAGTTGTGAGGTTTTTGCTGGTAGAGTCAGTAGGAACTGCTATCTGCTAAAGATACTCTGCCCTTGGAAGTCCCATCCCCACTTTAATTCTGAAGAACAAGCTCTCCATTAACAGGTATTTATCCCCTACCAAATTCTCAACAGTTGGAAAAATGCAGTTCACAGAGAGCTATCTGAGCAACACGGAAGAAAGCCACCCTTTTTTAGCCGTTCCCTCTTCTGGGAAACTTTTACTATTTGTCATTGGGATCACACTTCAGTGATACCAAGCATTCCCTACTGAACCTTTAGGAAGATTGGGCCCCCACCCCACCTCTTCTACTTTGAGTTGCTGTACCACTCCAGCTGATTGTTTTAGCATTGTGGCATTTAAGCTAAGGATATTCCAGTGGGAGATTGTCCTCTATGAACCTTATACAAAGGTTGTGTGTGGGTTAGAGGGCGTCTGAATTATTTCTGGACACTTGCAGACCTAGGCCCCTGACAACGTGGATCTGAGATAGTGATCCCATGAGGAGAGCAGTGGTGCCATCCCCCATAAATGCAGTTGGGCTCTAAGGTTTCTTGCCTTGTTAATCCCTGCTTCCTCAAAACTATGGAGAGGAACAGAGCTGAACAGGTCCATTGGGAACAGAGAAAAGGTTTTTTCAGGTGTTTATTTAGCTTCTCCCCAGCACTGTTCCACCACAAACACAGCTCTGACCTTTCCTTGTTTTACAAAGCAAAATCTTACTAAGCCTCTTACTTACAGCAGCCTTCCACACACCAGTGAAGTTTAAGGTGTGGCTTTGGCCACAACTCTAATTATGGCTTAGAGTTGTATTAGTTGATTATTTGCTACAGCTTTCTCCTCTTTTGGCTTGGATGAGAGCAAAAGTGGCAAAAGCCACTGGAAAGTTCATCCTCAGAGAATTTTTGGCCCAGAGAGAAACAGTGAGTACTAGAAAGCCTGTGAGTAAACTTGGAGATGTTTGCCACCAGCCTCTGTAGTAAGTCTATGAATATTTTTTCACCTTATTTAGAATGGTTACAAATCTTGAGAAACTTTCCTGAATTCATACACTTAATTTTGGCTTAATGTTTTGTAAAAAAGAGAAATGTTTTTCCTGTAATATGTATTTGGTAACTGGTAGGACCAACTGTGTAACTTGTTTGACCATTCCCAGCTCCTCTCATAAGGAAGCAATGGTGCATTGATGGGTTGCCTCTATGTAAAAACTTTATTTACAAAAAGAAACCTCTCAAAAACCCCCTAACACCCTGTTAGCAAAAGGTGAGAGTTCACTCTCAAAAACTAAAAGTAAGGCAGTATTTGTAAAAAAACCTTTTCTACAATAACTTCATTCTGTTCTTGGTGAAGATTGACATTAAATTGCCTTAGAAATGGGCAAAATTAGAATATCACTTAATATCTTTGATAATCCTACCCCAAACATATTCATCCTGGATAACAGCTCTACAGTCATAGGCTCTGCTTTAAAAACTTTGGAAAAAAATAGATGGATGAAAGAAGCTTTTTACCTTAGCTTGCTTATGCCCCTCAGCTGAAGCCAAGATGCCTCTGCAGGAGATGGAAGGAAGAATGATATTTCCTTCTCTGAGAGCTTGCATTTTAAGCAGTCAGAACCAACAACTAGCAAGAAGTTGATTCTCTCATGGCGATTTGGCAGGCCAGTGCTGATGCTGAATCAAAATCCAGAGTCTCTCATGTGTCTAATCCAGAGATATATCAGTGGCCAACCCAGGGAAGTCACCTCACTGCTCCTAACTACTGTGAGAATAAACCTTTTCCTTTTTTCCTCAGATGTTTCAATAAAAGCAAATGGACAGAAACCAAACAAGGATTACTATAGTTCTTTACATGACCCCATTTATAATGGAAATCAGCCTGCTGTAAAAGCCTTTTCCTTCATTTTTATTCCAAAAAGATGGTAAAATAGGATTTGCCACCATCCTTGAAGGCTGAATACTTTAGTAGCTGAAGAAAAACCTTTTTGCCATATCTTTCCAAAACATGAGAATCACCATTTTTAGGGGCTTTTTGTTTAGCTGAAAGTGTTCCTTTTGCCAAAACACCTGGTTGTCTAGTGAGGTACACAGAAGGACTCCCTGTAATTCTTGTTCAACCTGCATATGTTGCCTCCATGGAGATTAGAGGATTTTCAGGCTGCATGAAGATCTTGTCTTGTGAGTTTCCCTTTTGGTATTTGGTCTTCTACAGGAACTAAAAGTCTTATTGCCTTCTGTTTAATTTGAAGCCAGGCTTAGGGATGGATTCTGATCTGTTTGACACAAAGGTAAGTCAGGAAACCCAAAAGGAAGAGAGGCAGTACTTTCATGAAGATGGACCAGAAATGCACTCAAAATTTTATTCACCCCAGCCATGTTACATTGAGAGGTCATGGATCCTGTTGTGAAGTCCAAAAAAAAAAGAGCCAGAGTGAAAATGGATTTTTGTAAAGAGTTTCAGCTTTGTAGAGGAAGCTTAGAAAGGAGTACACAGAACCAGCTACATGTGCATGCATATTGCAATAGCCTGGCCTGGATCAGCAGCTCTGCCAGGGACAAAGGGACTGCTATCCTGGGAGTGTCTGGTCAGTGGGCAGGGACTTCCAGCTGACACAGAACCTCTGTGGCTATGCCCATGCCAGCAAACCCAGCCGTGCCAGCACACGGACATGGGTACTGTTGCCCTGCCATCTCTTCTGATCCACTGCTGGTGTGCTGAACTGCTCAGGAAACTATGCAGTAAATACAGTCCCTTCCATATCTACATTGTTAGGGTGTCCTGGGCTAGCTAACATTCCTGGGCACTGTTCAAGGGAGAGCATAAGGCAGGAAATGTTCCCAGAAGTCAGGATAGATGAGTCCACAATGTTGAGGAGAGGTAAAGAATATAGCCATGTGGATGCAAGCCAGTCCCTTTGCTCTCATTCTCACTGCCTCTGCTATGTGGTAGACATTTTTATTATCCATGAGAAAATTTCACAGGTATAACACCCTAGATACTGTGAGGTAGTGATCCATACTAATTCTGTCATTAGGTCATTACCAGTTCTTAATAAATATGGCCTTTTATATTTTAAATAGGGTCACTTTTGTTTGACAGAAAACTCTCTCCTTGGCTGCATGTAAACCTCATTACTAATAGTTAAGCTTCTTTTTTTTTTTTCTTGAAAATATGCAGCTGTTTTGATTGTTGTTAGGCTTACATGTGGGGATTAGCGCTTTTATTTCTGGTTAAAATATCTACACAGTAATGTCATTGAAGCAATTATTCCAAAGTAAATGCATTGGCTGTGGTTTTCATTATCAGGATAATCTCACTCTCTCCCTCACACCCAAGCAGTGAAATCCTTCCCTCTCTAGCAATATAAAATTGCATCGATGTGCACAGAGATTTTAAACAATTTCCTGCTCACTACCCATTAAACCATTTTACAAACAACAATGAAACAGGAAATAACAAAGCATGTCCTTTGAATTAATACTCAGGATAAAATACTCAGAGTTTCTTTGCAGTCCATAAACTGCTCCAGATGTATGTTCACAGTTTACGGCATTTTAAGAACAATGCTCCTCAGCAAAATTAAAACCTTGTCCACTGTTGGGGATCTGCTGCAGCTCCATGGGCTTTCCTGCACAGTGGAGGTGGCAGAGGTGCTCCCCGTTGCTGCAGGATGCCAAAACCCAAGGTAGCTCTGCTGCTGAAGAGAAGCCCTCCCAGCACAGGAGAAATATGGAATCGTTATTTCTCCTCTGCTGTAAGTACATATAAATCAGAGGAGAAGCTGATGACACTGATGCTGCAAAGATGAAACTTGCGGTGGGATGAGGCACCTCCTGGGCTGGGAATGGTGGAAGAGTACTGCCACCTCTTGGCTTGATTCTACAATGTCCATGTTCAGCGAAAGATCATGCAGTCATCCAGACAACAAGCAGCACGTAGTGTTATCTCCCAACCTAGTAGGGGGAAAAAAAGTTAAAAATATCTGTTCCATAGTTAAACAGCACTTGCATATGTGAACTTTTATTAATGCTCACTGGTTTGGTTTCCAATCTGCTGTGTCTGAGGCACTGTCCTAACAAAGGTGCCAGAAAAACACTTCAGAATCATTATCTCACAGCAAGACCAAGAAGCAAGCTCAGCTGATGTAAAGCAATCCCTCCAGCCTTTCAGTGCTGGCTTATCCCAAGGCAATGACATTTTTGGGGAGATTTATGGTATTTTGTTATATGATGATGGAGCCCTTCCAAAGGAATAAATTACATATCAGCATTGCACTGACGCTAGGCAGGTAATGATAGTCTCAGAGGGAACCCAACAACATCTTGCAAACAGCTGTGGTCATTTGTGTGAGTGCCAATTAACTTGTGGTGGTCCTGGAGATGAGGAGGGCTCTATCTTTGCTTCTGGAAGTTAAGTTTTGAGCGGGGATGTTTTCAGGCACTGGCATTGGAATTCTTCATGTTTTTCATGGAAAATACAAACTGCACAGTGCTCTGTGCTGTTCTGCAAGCCATCAGCTGTCCTGCCCTAATTGGTTTTGCTAAGTGCAGGGAAGACAGTAGGGCAAGATCACAGTGATGGGGGCTCATTCTTTTTTTGCCATTGACTCAGAGAACATCTTTGGGTCTGGTTTTGTGCATATCTGGTGTTGAAAATCTGGCTACCTCCCTAAAGATCCTTGAGATGTAAGTCAAAAGAATTGTAGTTATTTTCAAGAGCATTGTCATGACAACTCCATTTCTTGGGTCCCCAACATGCCCAGGTCCTTCTGCTTACAATCTGCTGTTTATTTTGTGCCTGGTGGGAGAACACCATCATTGATTACTTAATCTGGAGAGTCTATGTTTATCAGTCACTCAAAACACCTTTCTGAAGTGAGCTGAAATATAGAATTAGAGGGGATTTTTTGTTGTTTTTGTTGTTGTTTTGGTTTGGTGGGGTTTTTTTGTCTTTTTGGGGTTTTTTTTTGTTTTGTTTTTTTTAATAAGAGAACCTATATTGATGATTAAGTACTATAGAGAAGAGGTTTAAGAACTTTCATTATTTTGGTTTTAATTTTTCTGATCATTGGGAAAACCTCTGAGGGATTTTGGTTTTACAGGAGGACTCCAAGAGTTGCTTGACTTTTTCTTCCCCTTCAGATAATAGTATTATATAAACCTGATCCCTGTGACTGTAAACAGAAAAAAAAAAAAAAAAAAAAAAAAAAAAAAAAAAGTATATTGGGAAATGCAATGTTGCAATATGCAAATTTGTCAGAAAAAAAAAAAGCAAACAGTATCCTGAAGACCCATAGATATTTGCCTTCCAAAACTGCCATGAAAATGAAACTTTTCAAGATGAAAAGTACTTACCAGAGTGGAAATTACAGTGCTGGATGTCCACAGATTTACACTCTATAATGAAGTAGGAAAGTCTTTGCAATCTCTCATTTCTCAGAATTCATCCTTCTTACTTCCAAAATGTTTTGTAGTAGCACAATCTGATAGTAGATTTCCCAGTTTGTTTTGTCTGTTTGTAAAAATAAAATTTGACTTTACAAAATATTTCTACATTCCAGTCCAGCTTATAGAACAATTATAGCATTAAAAACTAAATTTTTGCAAGAACAGCTCTTGTATGTTGTAGAATTACTTGGCTTTGTGGTGCTGTGAAATATTCTCAGTCTGCCTGGATGCAGAACATGTTTAACCAATTTTCCCAATATAAATACTTTGCAATAAAGAATGAGGCCCAACTTTCATGTTTATTTGTCAGACATAGATCCATGCTGTATCCTGCCAAGCTTTTGTAGCATTTAAATATATGTACATTATANGTACTAATTACCTGATGAATATTCTTCCATTTCCTATTCTCCCCCCTTAGGGCAGCCATTTATAGCAGGTACTGTGGTGAGGGAGGGCACATGGTTCAGACAAGGAACAGGGATAAAGGGAGCTATAAAAAAAATTCTCTTTGTAAAGGTTTCTCAGGTTTAACTGAGCTCTTAACAGGCACAGTAAAATGTGATGGTGATGTGACTGACAAAATTCGACTATACGTTTCTGAACTAAAATTTATTTTGTTTCAGGGAAGTTTAATTTTTACTCCTGTTTCACTCCTCCTTTGAAAATATCAAGAGAACTGGGAAAAGAGTTCTGAAAAACTACAGTGTTTGTATTTATCTTTCAGTTCTGGGAAGAAAACTTTAGTTTTCTCTGCTCAGACATATGGTTACTTCCTTGAATAACAGAGGTTTCATCAGTATTCAGGGTGATGAAAGTAACACAATTACCTCACCTACCAACTTCAGAAGGATTCTGTGATAATTTCATTTCTATAATATAATGTATTAGACAAAAGAAAACTTCATTCTCTCAATTGAAAGCTTTCAGTTGCTTGATCATGGAGTCACATCTCTAAAGCAGATATTCATTCACAGCTGCCAGTATATACTGCCATTCTTTAGCCTAACCACTTGAGTAGCTTCTGCTTCTTTCACTAGGCAAAGGGCGTTCCTCTATAAATACACTTACACACACACTCCTCTCTCTGCCTGACTCTGGTTATTAAACCCAGAATAATTTTAATTTACAGATGCGTTTTTCTGCCACTTTGGCATTTTGCATCCCATTGAGGCTGAGAAGGAAATCCACAGTCAGGAGTGTCTATGGCCAGGGAATCCACCTGACCCTGGTGGGCTGCCAGGGAGAAAACCTGGCATAGAGCAGGCTGTGCATGGGTCTCACAGCAGCATCTTCCTCATTCCTTGGCCCCCCAGTTTAAAACCGGCAGTCAGTGCATGAAGAAGGAGGAAAATACCCTGAAGAGGTCACTGCATTTTTCTTTGCAGAGTTGCTGTCTGTGCTGTTAAGGTTCAGGCATCACTTGCTGTGTGCCTCCTTTCTGAGTGCCTCTTCATGTTAAGTAGCACAGTTGAAGTCAGTGTACAAATAGCATTTATAAATTTCATGGTAAAAAGCCTACAGAGCCCTGGAGATCAGTATTCTTATTATTGCTTCTGAGTTATAGGTGAGGAAATTAGTACAGCAAGGCTAATAGAGGCTCTGCCCTTCAGAGCCAAGTAATCTATTATTTTACTCCACCTCTAACTCTCCGTTGTCCAGTCAGTGCCTTTAGGTAATTTCCTTCCTAGACTCCTTGGTGAAATAATTTTTATCCTCTGACCTCACCATCAGAGCATACTGGTGCTTCCCTGGCAGAGCAGGTTGGCCACTTTCTGCTACCTGCTTTAAGGGCAGCAAACCAAATTTTCCCCTCTTCTCCCTGCTTAGTCTCTTCCTCTTCCCTCATCCCTAAACAACTCAAGGCAGTGAGTTTATTCCACAGAGTCCTAAAAAGGTATGTCATGTCCTAGGTTACACTGTCCAAGCTTAGATCGCACTAAAATAATAAATGCCAAGGAAGTCTTGTGGGAAAAATGTTGATTGCAAAAAAAGTTTGGGAGCTGAGAGTGGATAGAGAAGCAATATTGGTTTTGCTGTAACTAGTAATCCACCTATGGGGACCAGAAACTTCCTGCTGGGCTTGATCCTACCATTTCCTGAGCTGTTGCAAGGATACCTGAGACTCACGTAAGTTCCTCTTCTTGGCCACTGCCATAAATCTGTGAAACCAAACACACGTGGCTGGACCTCCTGAATCATCAGCTCCAGCACCTTGCTGACACAGGTAACCACGCCATACATCAACCTATAAATAAAAATACTGGAAAGATGTTGATCAGCAGAACTCTTTGTAGAAGGCACATATACAGAAAAAGAGAATTTAGGCAGCTGGTGAAAACAATGTTCAGAAGGAGCTTCTGGTTCTGACACATCAGACCTCAGGCATTCTGCGGGCCATAGCCACTGAAATAAAATAGTACTATTTCATTTCAGATAAAAAATGAAAAAAAAGATGAGACATTGTCACCATTGCTGGTCCTTTAACATCTTTTTATTATTTCAGTAAGGGTGTTTCTTATTTTCCAAAATTCTGGGGAAAAATAACCAAAATTATGAAATCCTGCAAAATAGAAGTTATGAAAAATTCCCTTGACATCTCACAGAATTTCTCCTCTGGTAACATCCTACTTTTCTTTTTTCTGAAGGATTCATGTGAGAGGAGAAAAGAATTACAGTGTCCTACAGCTGTAAGTATCATACTAGTACAGCTTTACAGGAGGGTGTCACATTTCTATTGTGTTTATTTATTTTCCTGATGATAAGGACACAGTTTTGTATGACTTGATTTGGATCACTGAGATATACAGTAGTTAACATTTGAAGCTATTAAAAGCAATGTTTCAATCACCTGGAAAAGTCCATTTCATTTCTGGAGATAGTCAGCTCTGCTGGTGATATGTATTTTCTGCAAGGTTTTTGTTATTTATGGCTCACCTTGTGTTTTCAGCTTCTTAATTAAAGTGGAAATTGAATGCACTTTTTTAAAAGAGGACAAAGTGGAAATGATTGATGAAAAGTTGCTGCAAGAATTGCCACTCTCTGAAACCACTTAATTTGGCTGTCACAGAGGATTTTCCAAAGGCTAAATTAGGAGGGCAGAACAAAAGAGCATTGTACATTGAGACTCCACATGGTAGTCTGAACCCTGGGGTCCAGGCAGATTAATTTCAGTATGAATTTATAATGCTTTAAGGATATATTGTTGCTTTATTGATAGTGTAATTAAAGGATCACTGTAGATTGATTGAAAAATGAAGTAAAAACGAAACTTTGCAAGAGAGACTAAAACTTCAGAGAAAAGAGGTCTTTCTTTCAAGGGACAGTCTGAGGGCTCTTTTCCCATTTTTTGCATATCCCAGTTGTCTTGTTGCTTTTAGGGGCTTTGATACTTGGCCAATACTTGAGTGCAGAGTAATGAAAACAAGAAGAACTCTAAAATCCTGAGTTGTATCTTTTTGCAAATGCCCTTGAAATGTCTGAGGGCAGCATTTATGCTTTCAGGTTCACCTGTTTTGTACAGAGCTGAATATAATTTGACTGAGTAATCTTGTCTGATGGTTTAGGCCTTAGGGCCAGGGTGATACAGCAGAGTGCTTTCCATGATAGTCCTCTCACTGTATCTCATCTGAGCATTACTGGAGCAACGGAAGAGGGATCAGAAATGCTGGACATTGGCTTTCTCTGTGAAGTCTGATGCATCAGAAAGTAACTGGGGGCTTTTTGTATTTATATATATTTAGACACATTTAAATGGCTGCAAGCTGACTACTGCACCTAATGTAATAACCTTCTGAGATGAAGGGCAGCCAAAATTCAATCTTGTCTCGGCAGCAGATTTAAAGTCTTCTTCAAATACAGGATTCATAGGGATTATATATATTGTACTATTATTATCTTTTTTGTTGAACTGGAGTCTGAGTCCATGACTGCACCCTGAACACAAATACCAGCTCTGCTCTTAGTCATAGGTGTACACTGTAATAACAGTCATCTTATCTAGTGGTGACAATGTACAAAGAAAACATGAACTCTCACTCTTTCCCAAGGATGAGTTGGCAGGAAATTTGAAGAAGGCTACTATGGTTCAGATTTGACTGTAAAGGACACAGGAAATATTTATTTAGAGTTAGGATTAGCACCTGCTCCTTCGGTGGTGTGGTAAGAACTCTGAAAGGTGCCATTCAAGACATGAGTGGGTGGAGGTCTGGGAAGTGACTGGAAGGTCTGAGAGCTGGCAAAGTCTTTGCTAAGGTCCTGTTTGTATTTGTGGGGGCACGAGCAAGTACAAGGTACGTGCCCAAGGTTGCTGTGTCTATAGAGGCCTCCACAGCATTTAAGCAAAATATTATTTACTTGAAGAGCAAGTTTCCAGTCCTTGTAAAGATCTCCTGAACAACCATTTCCAGGTGATCCACATTCACCCTCAGAAAAGAGGCTGACAAGATAATTTATGATTCTCCTAAATCTAGGACTGATTATGTACTGATTTTCTCCTGGTGGTGAGTACACCATGGACTGTTCCATCAGTCCATACTTGTCAACTATCAGAAGAGTGCCTCTGGCTCTCCAGCAGGAGCTTTGGCTACACTGACAAGAGGGAGCTACTCCTGCAAAGTCTTACATCAGAGTTCTTATCTAGGGTAAAATTCTTTGCAATAGTCCAGTAAAGAAAAGAAAAATTTAAAAATCTGGTGTTCAGTAACTATAGAGTGAGTAAATTTTTAAAAGATCTGCCCACACTCATTTCCTTTGCTCAGATCCATTTTTCCTAATTTTAGGGGGCTACACTGTAGGTACCTTAGAGTTCTCTAAGACCCAGTTAGTTTATCAATGGAAGTCTGGGGCATGTTTCACCTGATCCCAGACTCTATTGTCTGTGTTAAAGAGACCTCTATTGACTGTGAAAGGAGTCTCAGTAACAAGCTTAGATTTATATGTTTATTTTGTATATGGCTAGAACTAGGGAAGATGACTCCCAGCCTCTGACCATATATTCAAATTTTGAAAATGGACAGGCTCAGAAGACCTATCAGAACATCTGAAGACAAGAGAAAGAAGTCGGGACCTGTGTTAAGGTATGGATTACAAATGTTGGCTTCCCAGCTCATATTCAAGACATTTTACTACCAGATTTACTCCAGATCTGGCCTAGGTTTGTAGATGTGGCTTCACTAAGTCCATATTTCCTTTTAATTCTGACAATTGTGCACGGAAAATTCACATTCAGTACTTTGGCTTTGCAGGACTGCCTCCTCCAAGACATCTGAAAAGGGGTGATCCCATTGAGGAAAAAGGCAATTTACCCTTCCCATCACCAAATGAGAAGAAAAGACCAAATTATATTTCTCAAAAGCTGTGTTCAGCCTGTGCCCCATGTTGGCCGCAAGGTGCTCACTTTAACCATTATTGGTTTGTTTTAAGGGAGCTTGGATTCTGTAAACAAGACAGAGCAATGTTTTCTTCTGGCAACCCACACGTTTCGCAAGAGCTTCCACAGGCTCTACCAGGAGACAAACAAGTAGCCAGGAGAGAAAGCAAACCCTCTTCAAATGAAGAGAGCCCTTTCCTAACCACAGGCATGGGGGAGTGCTTCTTCCCCAAGCACGTGGCAGGGACATGCTGGAGGGTGACATGACAAGCTCTGCTGTACAACTCTACAATACAACATTTGTTTTGGGGATATTCACCATCTCAGTCATTCATGTGAGCTGTTACTCCAAGAGCATAAACACAAACTGTGCCTTATATAATTAGACCAAACATAGCCCATTAAGGTGATTTAACAGTGCTTCATCATAAACTCTTCCTTTTTTGCATGTATTTGTTTTAATTGCTGTTTCCTCTCAGTGTCCATCTGGAAATCCAGAGACCAGAACTGTGCCCTCCTCACTGCAGATGCTGGAAAAAGCTGCCAGAACATGCTAGAGAATCCTGGTGGCAAGAGTGACCAGAGAAGAAGGCTGAATGGCAAACAGCCATGCAGGTGGGTAATAACTCTCATCTGAACACTTTGGAGTGTTTTTGTTGTGGCTGTCTTCTTTAAGCAACAGGCGAGCTACTCCTGAAACCAAAACCTTGTAGCTCAGGCTGTGGATTTTAGCTCTTACCATGCCAGTGGAAGAGGTTGCTGCTTCTGCCTGCTGGAGGTTGCTTCCCCCATGGCTGACAAACTGCATATCTGAGTACACCTTACCCTGTAAAAGTCAAAATGTGCTGGATGGGAAAAGACTGATCATTTAAATCTGAGCTCCTACCCCATCACTAAGGGCCCAAGTTAAAGGTTATTACTCCACAGTCAGGATAACATTAGCTTAAAAACAGTTTTCTGGATGGTAGAGAAACAACAGTAGAGGCAAACACCAAGAGATGGGGAATTTATCTGCTATAGTAGTCAATTTTTGCCTTCAAAAATTGCAATTAAGAAATCTAATTCTGTGGTACAGAATTAGCCATCATGAAGACAAGAAAAGCCTATGTATCCAATAAAACTTACTCAATTTAGACTTCAGAGCTAAAAATTCAGAACTTAAGAGTTGGATACACTCTCCTTACAATAATAATAATAATAAAGATGGTATGCAGTGGTTTCTTTTTCTTTGTGTTTATTTTCTTTTACTATACCACATAGATCCATTCTTAAATAGAGTTGGTCAAAGAGATGCAAGAAATTCTTCTCTTCCAAGATCTCTGGCACACCCAGCTCCACTACAACCCAGGTCCCAAACAAAATGCCTGTTTTGTCTTGGGGAATGATATTTTCTCCCGCTACTTGCATAAGGTTCCCACAAACAGTAGTGCACTGTAGTAATGCACTTCCCATACTTGGGAAGGTGTTTCTATATAAGGAGAAGGTTTCAGTTTACTGCTTTACTTATTAGGAGATTTGTCTGGAAGGTTTTGCACCTGTCCCTCTGTAATTGGCTGAGTGTTAAGAGAGAAACAGCTGTTGGACCTTTCCTCTGTCCATCAAACCCTGTAAGCTTTCCTATTGGGAATTTTCAAATAGAACCATCCTCGGACATTGAGTAGAAAAAGGAACAGAACAAGAGAACTGGGGGAATTTTCTAGGTGTTGTACAAAGTGTGAGATTTCCTCACACCGTGCATGGCTTATATATTTGGTTTCTGTATTATTTTCATTCATTTATTAAACCCTTTTGAGTTACAAGACACTCTAGACCATGCTGTGTCTTGCTTAATTTTTATAGCCACAAATCTGAACAGGCTGGACCCTGCAGATCTTATGGTAAGAACCCCATAGTGCACCTCAGCTGTGACACAGGATTTCATCAGACAGTGATCAGTGTTCTCAGTCAAAAAAGCACTTTGTTGTTGAACTATGTATATCAGGACCATCTGGAGACCTCCACCATTATAGTGCAATAAAATGTACTTTAAATTTATATTGTGACATTGTGCTTATTAAAGCTCAGTTCTTTCAACAGACTTATAAACCAATAATTTTACTTGTGTTAAATATTCCTCAAAGAAAAGTAAATTGACTTCCCCAGGGACTTTTCAAGGATTAGAAAAATGTCCTTTCAGTATCCGTTTTCCATTATTGTAATTACAGAGGGTGATGATAATCCTTTCAGCATTATTGTTTCGACATGCGCATGATTTATACTCAGACATGTAAGTTCATTTGATGCCGTTGTTGAGAGCAGGGCATTGTATCAGAGATAGAAGGAATGAAACAGACATGTAATCTGATAACTAGCTTTACTTGTGAGTGGGATAAAAATGTGATCTTATTTAACATGATTATAAATAATGGCTTAAATTTCAAGTCATCAATGGACTGTAAATTCTCCAAGAGGAATATTGTAAAAAAACAATCTCAAAAGAGGGTATTCAGATCAGCTGACAATACTCCAGTGAAGGGACAAAGAGTTTCTGCTGTGCACCCTGGCATTGGGTCCTGCTGAAACTCCTTAGACAGGCAAAATACTCAAGGACATCAAAAGGAAGTTCATATAAACAAACACAAGTAAGTCATTTAAAAGCCTCTTTACTGAATTAACAGACCTTTTTTTCTTTGTGGGGTGGAAGGGGGACTCTGATAAGTGTGCCTACCCAGATGCTTGCACATGCCAGCAGGATGAACTGCTTCAGTGATGGAAGAGCTTGTGCACAGAAGACATTTTCTGCTCCTGGGACAGGGGGAGGATCACCCACAGCAACCCCTGCCCAAAATTGTTCCTAACTACCATGGGGTGGGATTTGATTGCCATGATGTCAGTGAATTCCGAACACCAGCCTAGCTAGAGCCCTCTGGAGAAGGAAGAAAACAAGTTGGATATCCCAATTCTTTGGGGAGATGTGATTCTGTGCAGGAGCTTTGCGTGGCCCCATGCACATGTCTACAGCCAAGCTGGTCACCTTCAGTACCTCTTGGTGACTGTGCTGAGATGTTGGCACTTTGAGGGCCTTGTGCTTGGGGTTGAGATGATCTGTGCCCTGGAAGGCCCTGCTTATCTCCAGGGCCTATGGGATTTGTATAAGGGGACTGTGCTGGAAATGTCAAAAGGTAGCCAAGCTGAGAACCACTTGCAGTACTTGACAGAAACAGCTTTGACTATATAATGTTGGAGATGCTCAATTTTTCCTACTCACATAATTTTTGGGGGGTAATGTAGACAGTGGCATGGAGATTCTTTCTGGTCTGGAAAATACTGGAATACAAAGACAATTAGGAATTTCAGTCCATATTTATTCTAAAATGTATTTATTAAAATATGTTGATACATATCAACAGATATCCTTGCCTATCAGATATCTGGTATAGAATACCCTTGATTAGTAAAATTACCCTTTCTTACAAAGAAATAGGCTTATCTGGTTTTATTAAATTTATCTTAGAAATTCATTTTTTAAACTGAAATGAAGCAGCTCAGATTCTACCAAATATTAAAAATAAGTGGACTGAATATACTTTACAAAACACAGGATGACAAAGCTGATGATAGAAACCCAAAGTCCTGCATCTCAGCATTATGCTGAGCTATTTTCTCAGAGATTTCATTCATTTTAATTTCTGCGTGTAATTGGACCATAAACTTGAATGACTGTCACCATTATTGCTCCATGGATGAGTCTGAGCCTTTCTCATAAATCTAATCAAGACACTAATTGGTGTCATGCTGGCTGACACCACCTGCAAAGTATAAGATGTTATCCACCTTTATTTAGAATTTGACTGAAAAATTACTGATGGATTTCTTTCCACTACAAATATTAATTGATTTAAACATATTTTTTACAGAAAATTTTAACCAGATCATTTTTTTTAAATGTAAAATTTCTCCCTGAAGGAAAATCCTATGAAAAAAAATCTTATGTCATTCACAGCATTTTAGTTTGATAAGATCATAATAACTTGATTTACTTAGCATTTTTGTATATGTGACATGAAATATCTCAGTATTTTAAAACATCTGATTTTAACATTATCCCAAAGCAAAAAAAAAAAGAAATATAGCATTCTGAAAATGTTAGCTGATAATTACTAAACCATCAGAACATTTCTTATTTTTTCAAATCTTGGGAAGAAAAATATTTCAGCAGAAAACAACCCAGTCTGCCTAAATGGTTCCAGGGAAGAGTCTTACAGTCTGGCAGCAACTCTTTTTTCCAGGTACCATTATAAACTTCTCTCCTGTATTTGAAGTTCCATGTGAAAAACCTTTGAGAATAGGAACTAGGGAGGAACGGAGTTGAACTTGAATTATTTCATCGTCTTTTCCACTATGATGAAACACTGATATATCCTATTAAAAAAAACCTTACCCATGCATTAGGACATCAAAAAGATATTTACATCATCAGCTGTAATGTTTATTTAATTAGCCCAAGAGGCTGATTTAATTATGGCTAATCTATAAATAGATTTTTTTTTAAATTGTGAATTGTGTTCTTGAAATTAGCTTGGAAGCAGCTGTGTATTTAACCCAAAGTAGCAACAACAAACAGTACACAGCAGATCTGACATGCTATCAGAGTAATGGATCATTTTAAAGAGCCTGGAAATGATTAAACAGGGATGCTGCTACATGCAGACTTTAATTGATTGATTTGAATTTGCGGTCAGAAAATGACTGTCAGCTACAGTTTATCTATAATTATCAGTAATCAAAACCAGATTTTTCTCTCTTCCTAATGCTGTAATGCTCTTTCAGTGCTCGAGACATATGTGCAGCTTAAGCATGCATCTGCAGTTGCCTCATAGTGTTAGACTGAACAGTACCATGCTCTGATACACACCCAACAGAAAAAGAAATACCTTGTGCCTCTGAAAATACATGAAATAATCATTGTGAGCAAGGAGGAGAGAAAGTGGAAGAGAAAGGCCTGAGGTTCAGAATATTCTCTTCACTTTTTTCTGATGACAAGAGGACAGCAGAGAAAAATCATGTTCTTCCTTTCCCCCCACCCTTGTTTCTGTACTGGATGAAGAGGAATCAGATTTTTCCTGATTTTATTCCCTACCTTTTAAGAGAAGGAAGAAAATCATCCCTTTGTCTTGGGCATCCCTTCTGGAGTCATTAGAAGGACATTTGTTTTTGAGGGAAGCCTCTGAAGATTGTTCTGACATCTGCTTTGATTGCAAACCCTGAACAAGAAGATGCTCACTCCCCTAAAACTGCTGAGAGCTGTCATCAGTATCCCTGTTGTTCCAGAAACTGAAGTGGCTCCCCTGACATTTGTTTCACCTATCTTGAGAAGACTGATGCACATCAGGCTGAAGGGATGAAACCATTTTGATCAACTCCCATTGGATGCTTTATGGGTGTAAAAAAAAGGGAAAAATTTGAACTGCTTTGGGGAAAAAAAAAAATTTACCTGCTGAAATCATATTCAATGTAGAGAATTCAAATTACTTGGTCACCTAATTCCAAAGAAGAATCCAGGTTGTAAATACTAAGTGATGGAAGATTCTACCAGCATCCAGAGGTAGAATAGGTCAGAAGCTGGTGCAGGCACCATCCCTTTGCATCCTGCCTTTTTGGAAATGGTTCTAGACAAATTGCAACTCAGTTTGTTTGTCATTGTGAACCCTGCTATAAGGCCAGATTCCTGGAAATCCAGCTCAAGGAGTAGCTGACCATGCTCCCATTTGACTTCCTCTCACTGCTGACCACAAATGGGATTAATTTTGACAACATGTGAGAAGCACATGAGAGCTGACGTGTAACAGACAAACTGAAAAACACAAATCCAATTTTTTCTGGTGTGTTTCTTGGTGGCAAAAAGTAGGGGAACCCAAAGAAGCGGAGGGTTTCTGTTTTTCCAGNGATCGCAGTACTGAAAATGGGAAAATAAAAAAAGATAATGTTCTTCCTATGTGTCTGGTAGATCCTGCCTGCTGGTGGTAATCATGTTGGTTCACTGAAAGATGAGAACTGAAGATACAGAAGGATTCTCTAGAAAATGTATTTTCAAAAGCAGCCTCTCCCTTTAATGTCTATCTCCATGTAAACATTAGTTAGGTTTTTTTAGATGTCTGGAAAGGGTAGATCTCATTAAATCAAGATTACTTAAAAAATAATCTGCTTCATCAGATCAGTCATGAGAGCATGTGGATACAATCAGTATGTATAAAGCAATACACTTACTCTATTTGTTAAGAAAGAGCTGAATAGTATTTTATTTTCAATTTTTGCATACTTTCATCAGTCACTTTGATGAAGATACCTAAAGAATCTGCTATATTTTACCATAGGCCCCTCTACAGTCTTTTGAGCAAGCATCCCATAGATGTGCTTTATGAAGAGGACACATCATCTCCTGTTAGCTGTATGTCTGCACACTGCTCCTCTCCAGGTCCCTGAAATTCTGCCTGCACTTCCTATTTTTGGATTTATATGCTGAAACTGCAGAGGCCTTGATTGTCTTTCAGCATGCAAGCTCTCTGGCAGAAACTTTCCAAAGTAATTGCGGGGAAAGATAATACAGACCGTGCTGGACAAGAGACTGAACAACCAGAGCCAAAGTGCTGAGGCCAAATCAGAGAGATTTGCAGTCCAGAGCAGCATCCTGCAGCTCTAGGTCAGCTCTGGGATTTCTACTGGATCTCCTTCTCCTAGTCAAAATCCAACAGCAGTAGCTCCACATGCCTCCTCTCTTCTCAGAGCAGGAAAGAATAAAAGGTGAAGCACTGAAGCAGGAAATGTGTATCCCTCATTTGTCTTGCTACCTGTAGAATGAATGGTCAATATCACCATGGCTTTTGGGTTTCTTTTCTTAAGAAAATCCTCATAGCAGAAAATACTGGGGGAAAACATTGGGAAAGGCATATTTGTGCTTTGATACCTGCAGATGGAAGATTCCTGCTGTTCCATCATTTCCCTTGATTTTCAGGGAAGTGTTGCATTGCACAGGATGAAAATGCTACCTACAGGAAAATGTTAATATGGTGCAGAATAGTGGCCAGTGGAAAAAATATTTTGTCCCCTTTTGAATTTCTATCTGAAAAATACTTCAGGGAACCAGAACTGACAGGATGATAAATTTCTATTGCAGTTTTGAGACTAAAAGTTCAAGTTGGCACACAGTGATCCCCTTTTTTAATCAGTTCAAGATGGACTTGGAAGGGGCTCATCTTGGTCTTCCATGTCTTGCTCAGAGAGAATGTGTAGAACCAAGCTTAAATTTCACCACTGGTATTCTCAGGTGATTATATGGGCCACTGAAAAACTGAATACAGTGCTGGCACGCTTGGTCATCTGAAATGCAAACTGTGTGCTGGTGGGATGATTTGCACTTTGTAAAGAATGAAGTGAGAGCTGGGGATCAGGTCTGTTACACCCAGAAGAAAACTGGGAGAAAATGAAGCCCTGGAGTGGCAGAGGAGTAGAATTAGTGACAACTAAAACTGCTGTACCTTTTTAGGATGCAGCACCTGCCTTTGGGTCAAGTGGGAGGTGAAACTGAGATAGGTGAGCTTGTGCTCTATCAGACCCAGCTGGTACATAAATTATGTCCCTAGAAGCAGTATTTTCCATGGAAGTTGCATGTACCTGTGCTGATGGCTTTTGCTTAGAGTCAGCATCTGAAGTAATGTGCACCAAGGGCAATAGAAATCCTCCTGTTGATGCCACCACTGCTGAAGTATCTCCCAGGAGTTTACATTGAATAAGCCAAGATGCATCTCCTCTGCTGAAGAGATGACAGAAAAGAAATAAAGGTCCGTGGCTTCATAATTTACAACAAAAAACTGTTACTTTTGCTCATCTAATCTGCCACCCTATACATTGTAAACTGCAGGATTTCTTTAAAATTTCTGGTTTGCATTTCAGCCTCACTCCTCAAAGAACAGTTCACTTTAGCTAAGCTCACTGTAAAGGTCTGTTTCTGGTCTGTTTGGCATATCTCATCTTCAAATTGATTGTTTCTCTGGAGCCGAAAATCTCCTCAGGAACACTTCATAGCTTCATTTTCCATAATGTTATTGACTAACTTTGCCCAGAATTCCCAAGACCTCAGAGACTTTTATATTACATTTTGGTTTATTTTTGTGTCTTATTGCAGGCTGTTTTCTTATATTTCTCTGTAGGAAGATGCAAGCTCCCACACAAAGAAACCCACAGACCACAGTAACCTCTTGGATGGGGAAAAAATTCTCCAGCTGTTATGTCCATTTTTGGAAAGTGTGTATGAACTACTCTTGATCTGAGTTCATCCAAAACTATTTTTGAAGTCTAGCTGTCAGCATTTTTGTCTCAGCAATATTTGTGTTCTCTGAAAGTCACTAAACTTGGACATTGTGGCATTAAGCTTTCAAAAAGAGAAGTCAAAAACATTTGTATTGAGTTGAATGCACTTTTTAAATGGGAATAAAGCTAGGGAGAGCTTGTCTAAGGAAATAAGCCATGGACTCATCATATCCTTGATTTTCTTATCTCTCATTGTAAAATAAGTAAGATGACAGATTTGGTTTTTAGCCTTTTCTATATATGAGTCTGCACATTTAATTTTTCTGTTAGTCATGTCCATAAAATGTAGGATGAGAGAACATTGGCTTTGAGAGCTGATAGTTGCTGCTTTTATTTCTGAACAGAGCTGATCTGACTTAGTCAAGACAACCAGAAGAGGAATCTATATGTTTGCCACCAAGTTAGACCTCAAAAAAAAGTCCCTGCCATTTGCTAATCCTCTCTAGTTCCACATCCTGACAGGCTCTCAGGGGAGTTTCTTTTACTCCCTGTGGGTCCCATTGGCCCAGAACCTCTGTTATTGATACATGAAGGTCACTTTTCTTTAGTCCTCTGGTTGGTGAAAGTCCAAAATTTTTGGTCATATATTGTATTTTCAAGTCTCCTCCTTTCCTGAAAGAGCCCTGTACATTCCCAAAATAGCTGTTCACACCAGTACTTTTCTATTTCTTTTTCAGGGTCAGAGATATTAACAATGGATGTTTTAAACTTTCCAATCAAAAAAGTAGAGGAAGATAAAACGTGTTTCAAGAATTACTGAAAATTGTTACAAATATAATAAATATTTCATAGTATTTCTTTTGAATCCTCTACATATTTTAATTTATCAATGCTAAATGTTAACAATTATTGGGTCTGTTAGGAATATTTTTTCATGTAGGCCTGTATTATGTTTACAATTCCTTTTTATTTTCTCACTAAAACTCTAAATAGTGATAATCTTATTCTTCAGTAGTAAGTTACTAAATATTAGCTTTCAGATCTACTGCAGTACAAAAAAGTTCATAAATACTTCGATAAACTCATTTTTCTTGAGTAATATTATTGACTCACACAATCTATATATTCTCATATTAAGTGAGCTAAAATCTTACTATTTGCACTTGATAATATGGGTATATAAATTGTAATGATCAGTAAAACCTCAAAAAGCTTCAAAAGCTTCAGAGGTTTGTAAAAGAGACCCCTTCATCCCAACTGAGCATATTCTAACATTGGTTTCCTGGTACAATCTGATCCTACAAAGACCAAAAAAAAAAAACATTTCCAAGATTTAATATCTCTTCTTAAAATAAATCTCTGCTTCTAAATATCAAAGATAATTTTCCCATGAAATGAGACTCATGTGTTGCAAACATTCTTTCACAAAAACCCTGGAAATGTGGAAGTAAAGGTTGCATATACATTCCCCTGCATATTCTATAACCACATCAGTCGTTTGCTGAACAGTGACCCTGAGACAAAATATAATATCACCTCTTTACAGGAGTAACATCAGAGGCAAACAAAAAAAATTACAAAAATTTAAAGCTTACAGGCAACAACTAACTAATCATAGCAAATTACTTGCTCTTCTATTAAAATCTCGGAAGCAGACTCTGGTAGCAATTATGATAAAAATGAGGAAACATGATATTCTACTAGCATTATGGTATTATACGGTTTGCCCAGCTAACGAAAGAAGCTATGTAGATCACCTGGAAGAGGTTATACAGGTTGTCATTCTACCTAGAGATTGTTTTTACACACTCTTTTGGAAAGTCAGACTGACACAGAAAACAAGCAATTCTTGACAATCTATTTGATAAACCTACTGAGTACAGGAGACTGCTTACTACTTTTTTTTTTTAAAAATCACTGAAACAGCTATAAAAAGATCAGCTCCAGAAAAGAAAACAGAAAATAAGTGGAGTATGAGAGTGATATTTTGGACAGTAGTCTTTGTATATGCATAATACTCACAGGGCTACCTTTAAATCCCCTACTTATCTTCCTTCTATTTAATTTAAATGCATACATAACACAGGGTCAAGGCAAACACCAATTGGTTTTCCATACAAATAAATGACATGCTAAAATAATTAGGCATTTGGAAAAGGGCTGAGGACTTTAGTTAGGCTGCTAAAGGCAGATGGAACTATTTTTTCTTTCTTTCTTTAAAATTCAGTTCTTTATAAAATCTACAAAAAAAGATTGATTTAGCAGCAAGAAGCGGTATAGCCCATGCCCTTGTAGGAATGATAGTGTAGTAGCTAGCTCAGAAAATGAACGTGAATTGCTTTCAAAAAGCTTATTCTTTCATACATGTTATTCCTTCTGCAGGGACCTAGTGGAATTTATTATCCTTCAACACACTGAGGCTTTCTTTTCAGAAATGACGATGAGAGAAACTGGTTAACTTACTTATTCTAGCTGGACCTTTCAAGGACATTTTATAGCTGTAAATGTTTGGCTATGACATTGTAACACATAATTATAAATATTGATGTTTTGTGACATATTAGATAGTCGGAAACATGAAAGTTCAATAGTAATAGTAACTACACCCAGTAGTTACATTCTACAGTTCATCCACAGAGCAAAATGTTCTTTGCAGTGGGGACACCCAGGAACTTCACATTATAAATAGGGAAATGGGAGCAGGAGAAGCTGAAGAACTTCCAAAGAAAGATAACTGAACAACTTTGATTGCTTGCCTTTATTTTTTCATCATTTATACAGTACCCACCAAAATGGACTTGTCTGTAGAGCTTGGATAGTCTAGTTTCACTGAACTGCATAGGTAATTAAAAGAGAGAGAGGAGATAGAGAATTTTATAAGACTGCTTTCTTTTTTGCAGTTTGGACTCAATCCTGAAAAATTAGGACGTGTTCTCAAGGCATTTCTTATTTTCAAATTTCAACAAACATATTTTTAATTCTATTCTTCAGGGATTTTACTCTCAAGCTATGATATTTCACAGCCTACTACAGTTGTCATTAATTAATGCTTTAGTTCTCCTACAATACTCTAAATTACAAGATCTGTGGAACATAATCCAGCCTAAGACACAGCAACATAAAATGCCTATGTTATTACAAAACATCCTTTTATTTTCCATTTATCAGCAGTTAAATCCAGCAAGATGTTTAACCAAGTCCAATTCAATTGCTGACAAAACACATTCAGGTCTCTAATGATTAACATCTGATTCCATTTACAACCATCAAAATGCATTTAAAACATTAAAGTAGAAATTTTATTTTAACTAGGATTTGAGGTAAAATAGGCACATAAGCCATTTAAGTTCTGCATGGATAGATATATAAACTGTGGAAATAAAAAGCTACCTCTGAAAGGTCCCAACCTTTTCTTTAAAGGAAGAGTAAATATGTACCAAGCTTTTTTTCAAACCCATCACCTTTTTATCTGATGGTGAACTCCAGCTCACTTCATTTGAGGACCCAATTAATCAGGAATGTCATGTGTTCTGCTGAAATATTTGTTCCTGATTCAAGAAAATAATGAAATGTTAAACAGTGGTAAGCAAGCCCAGCTCTTGAAAGCTAATAATACATAGCTCTTATTTTACCAGTGATTTCTGTTCAGCCTAAGGGTGAGCATAAGAGAATTAAATCACTTCTGTATAATACCATTAGGTGGATTTTTTTTTTTTTTAACAGATCCTTAAAGGCAACACCACTACATAAATATGTCTCCTTTACTTGGAGTAATGGAACCCAGGCCAGGGTAGTAAGTCCAGTGCTACCCAATACCTGGTTTTCTGGGCTATTCATAGAGACAATCTTTGAAGCAGCACTAATATGACCCATTTTAGAGTGACTGAGTATTTGGCCCAACTGCCTCGCCCCTCCCAGAGCTACAGTTTTTAAAGTTTCAAGTAATGGAATCTAGTAGCATGGAATAGTACATTTATTTTGCTTAGGCACACACACACTCACACACACATGGTCATCATAATTTCCTATGACATGTAAGAGAAGAAAACTCTCATACATAATATTCTAAAGGTTGAATATTTGGCTACAAGCTTTTTCCAAAATAACTATTAAAGTTGTAACCGAAAGTGTTCCAGGCCACAGGGTTGGGTGGTTAAATTACACACTGAGGGGGATATGGGCTGTGAACACTCAATGTGAGCTTTATTTACTCCAGAAATTTTTTCATTAGGAAAACTCAAGACAGGAAACTCAAATTTATAATAAGAAAGTGTCTTTTTTTTTTTTTTTCTATTGAACTGACCAGTTTTGAAACTCAAAGGGTTCCAACATACTATTAATTTTTTACTATGTCAGCATGCTTTTTATAAACTGTTTGGGGTTTTTTTCTGAATTTTAAGTCATCCATTTTGGAAATATTTTGTACCCCAGAGGAAAGGTTTTGCTTTCTCTGAAGTGGGGAACAGTATCATATTTAAGCCATATGATCTATTTTTAAAAACACTGTAAATATGGAACAAGCTCTTTCCAAATTGTTCGCATTATAAACAGCACCTAGCAAGGGCTGTGTTTGATTTTGCTCTTAAGGGGGATTTCTTCCCTGGATTTTATACACAAGTGTGAGGATGAAGGCTCAGCACTGCTTCAGCTTTGTGTGGGCTGGGAGGACCCTGGCACAGAAGGCCAAGTGGACAGACCTCTGTTTCCTTGTGACTGCCTCATATGCAAGTGATCCAGAGCCCACTGAAGCCTTTTAGTAGCTTTTTCAGCAAGGACAGTAAGCTCTGATCAAGCCATCTGAATAGACATACAGTCAGGGTAGATGCTCCAGTAGGCAGTGAGCTGGGAGAAATTGGGTCTGTCCCTTTGGACTGACTGTGATCCCATTTTTGCTGCATCACATTTGCTGGTCATTATGAGACACAAATATGGTTTAAAACATGTCTATCAGTTGTTTCCTCCCTTTCATCCCCAAACCGTCTCAACCTGAAGAAAAGCATGAAGGATAATGTTGTGAATCTGTAAGTTTGAAAGGTCACACCTTTATAACCTACTCTGTTACAGCTGAAATTAAAACATAAGGACTGTTGTCTTTCAAAATTCACTGAATCTTTCAAGATGTTCTCTTCCCCTCTCATCCGTATAATGCTATACTTTCAACTTGAATGTTTCAGAGACAATGGTTTAATGGCCTGTTACAAATAAATTATAGCTATTCCCTGTTTTTCAGGTTTTCTCTGTTGCTTTTTAAGGTGGGCTGATGGTAACCAAAGTTCTTAGACCCATCCTTTTCTTACTGCCACCACCACCTCCAAAACAGATTAAACCACATTCTCAGAGTGAGTAATTGCACACAAAGAGCACCACCTGCAGGGAAGGTGTTGCTCAGCCGCGGTGGGGTTTGTTGAAGAGCAATGCAGCTCGGCCAGGCTGCCTCCAAGAGTTTCTGGGTTTTAGACTTCCCACTTGCATGTTCCCTCTACCCTTGCCTCAAGTTAACAGGGACATGAGTCCCCATCTTTGACACAGACCTTCTTTACAGGACTATTCCAGTTTATTTTATTTAGAGGTGTCATATAAAAGGCACAGCCTGCCAAAGGGATAGTGCTGAAGAATTCAGTAGCTCTCCAGAGAAATCAATTACAGGCCTGGGACTATTCACCAGAAACCCAAAGGAATTAATCTCCTCCTTTCACATAAACAAGCCTTATACAGAGCCTAGGTAATAACATAATTACAACCACACATCACATACACATTACCATCTGCTCTTCTCTGTTCTGACAGCAGTTCTTCCTCAGGGTTATGTGAAAAGGAAAGAAATTATTAGCAGAGAACAAAAACATATCAGTAAAGAATAATGTGTGTTTCCTTATTAGAGAGCCTCTGTCCTCTCCTCCCTCTTTATTCCAGTACATATAGAACTACAAAACACAGAAATGCTCACAGCATATTAAGTATTAAAGTGCTGATGTCAGCAAGCCAACAAAAATGTGAAGGACAATATACAGAAGTGTCACTGGGACTACCACTGTAAAATATTCATTTTATGGCAGATTTTAAAATTAACCTAAAAAACAGCACATAAATTTTTAGATTAACTAAATCATATTAATTCTATATATTCTGCTCCATCAGAAACAATTTCTTAGCACCATCAGACAGAAATACAACTGAGTCCTGACATACAATATGCACCAACAGCCATCATGTTTTGCTACTCTTCTTCATCACCTTGCTAACAACTTACATATTTTATGGTGTTTACCAGGCCCACACAGGCATGAAGACAATAAACTCGCTGTTTATATATATATATATATATATATATAA
>WEIU01017764.1:297152-318694 GCA_013389925.1 Aegithalos caudatus
ATATATATACTCATATATATATATATATATATATATATACACACATATACATATGCATACATATATATATAATAATAACATTTGTACTCTGAAATTTCTTCCAGCCTGGTTTCTCCCTTGTTCTTAGGGAAATAGCAAAATCCCTGTTTGCCTTTGACATCAGGAACTTGTTTACTACCAATCTAAACTTTGCATGATATCATTGATAGTGCATTGTCATTATAAGTGTGACACCAGGCATTCTCACAAAGGAGTTTGTGTATGTGTGCATGGGTATGTGTGTACAAATATGTGTGAGACAGAGACAGAAAATGTGTGTTCAGTCTTTTCAGAGCAAACAAACTGGGAATCCTGGCATTTTTAATCCCTGAAGTGTGTGCAGTGCACAAGGAGTGACTTGTGGGCAAGTTGATGTAGAAACAGAGCATTCCTCACTCTTTCCTAGAAAAATCCAGCCAAAAACCTTACTAAATGGTGCAGAACACTTTTTTTTTTTCTCTGTTGGCCTCCAAGGAATCACAAGTAAGAAACAGAGAGATAAAGGACGGTAGAAAGAAAGCATCTATGCACTGCATGTTCACATTTGCATTTATGAAAAATAAAAAAGGAAGGAGGGTGGGGGAAGAGAGGTTTATAGTTTGGTCTTTTTATCCCTTGAGTGCCATTTAATGTTCCAGGCTGTGTGTATCTGGGACCATGCCAGGTGTTTCATGCCCTTTCCACGGTGTTGCTGAGCATTGCTGCTAATGGCCAGATCCTCTCAGACCTAAACCTGCTGACTCTTCCAGGTAAGAAATAACATTCAAGAAGGTGTTAGTGATGTGGGCTGAGCAGGAGTGCTGCAACATGGGATCTGTGCAGAACAGGCTCTCTCCCCTCTGCTCATTGATGAAGAACTAAAATTCTACATGAGGAAGACTGGAAGATCAGATCCTGCTCTACAACACACACACATCCTCCGCAACTCTTTTCTTTCTTACAGGGGGTCATATGGACAGTGAGGAACACTACCAATGTTTTTATGAAGGGATTCAGATCTTAGGCTTGGCATAGTCTTCAAAGGTCTAAGGAAAATAAACACTCTATGAAATAAAAAAATTGGCATTAACCTGCTGACTTGACCACCTGATTCCAGCCAGAGTACCTCTTAAATATCATTTTGTGTTTGAGCTCCTTGGGTCCCTGTTTTTTCCCTTACCATAATCTCTCTTGAGTTCTGTTTAATCTGGAGAAAGCATATCACAGCCTGAAGGGTAAAAGTAAATGCCGTTCTCTCCCATGGAAGAGCTGAACAGGACAATTCAGCAAGCACGTTGCTGCTATATACACTTCAAAACATGTTGTGATGGTCTTGTTGCTTCCCCTAAACAGCTGGACACAGTTCACTTAACCTCTCTCCCTAAAAAGTGCCTAACATTTCCTGATAATCCAACTTTTTTTGTTTGTTGCTTTAACTTTGACTGTAGTAGCCTAAATTTTAAATTTACCCTTAATATTACTACTATAAAAAATGGGGCATGAGACTGACATCTTCTGGACATCAAGACATGTAAAATTCCCACTTTTCATTTGTCATTATGTTGGGCCTTTTTTCCCAAGAAATAAGGAAAATACTTGATCTGCATTTCTATGACAGATCAAATCCTTGATCTGTCTCCAACCAAGATTTGTCCACAGAGGGTAAGAATTGGAATATTTGTTTTTAATTGCAATTGCGTGCCACGCTTTCAGGTTGCCTCCCTTACTTGGCAATAAGTTTCAGTGTTTACGTTGTTTTCTTGCTTCTACTTTTATCAGCACTGGACAAATATGGTCCTCTTAGCTCCTAAGAAACTAAAGATGGAATTTTTTCCTCTGTTTATCTTGAATACCTAGGAATTTGCAGAAGCTGCTCTTCTCCTATATAATGATGTTGTATTTCAAGGGTAATCCCTTGGAAAAAAAACTAAGTAAATGACAAAGAAACCCAAGAAAGAAGAAAAGACCATGATGCGTATGCTGCCCAAACTTTCCCTCACCTTCCTCGGCCCCCTCAACAGCAAACCCCCAACTAAACCCCAGAGCTCAACATGAAGCATATGTGAAAGCAATAACTTGCTCTGGTGAATTGATGTCTTTATGCCACCATTTAAATCAGATAAATCAGTCAAACAAATAATGTAAATCTAAATTAAACCAGTTAGACAATGACTAGAAAAGGCCGGTGTTCCTCCAAGTGCTGAAATAACATTTCCTACCAGCTAGCAAAAGATTAAAAAAAACAAAAAAAACCATCAAATCTAATTGGGAAAGTGTGGCAACCTAATTTACAGAACATAGCTGGGTTTTGTTGTTTTTTTTTTAAATACTCTCCAAACTAATATTTGTTTTTAATGCACTGATGTCTTTCAATTTGGCACACATTTAGCTGGAGGAATTGTCATGCCAGTACCCAGGACCCAAAAAGAGAACATTTAAGTAGCCAATTAGAGCAGTGTAACACAGCATCATAGGTAGGTCTGTATCACTGCTGAAGCAAACACAGGCTTCTGCCCCAGCTCCACCCATCCTTATTCACAATGACCTCTATACTTATAATTATCTTATCGAGTTTGATGATGCCATATAGATTAGCCCTTCAAGTAGCATATCTGCTGCCTCTCAGTTTCCTCTAAAGACCTTGAGCTAAGTTATTTAGTGTCCTCAGCAGCAATTGTCTCCAGTCACTTTCTGGTGATACATAAAGTAAGAAATTAAAATATATATATATATCCCCAGTACCATGTGTGTGGTAACCCCACACAGATGCTGGCAAGTGCAAGCAAATCAAACATACTCTTTTAAATATGGTAATACTCCATGATGCCACATGGAAGTTGTATGGCTTATCATGGAAAAGCTACAGCAGGAGAGTTTGCAGTCAGGGGAAAAATAAAATGAAGCGTTTAAAAGATTAATTTTTTTTAAGTACTTCTATTCATATCCAGTATTATTTAAAAATACAGACTTCAACAACGCATCTTAGAATAATTCAGAAACTCATAAAATGGTCTGGATTGGAAGGAACTTTCAAGATCATCTATTTCCAGACCCCTGGCATGGGCAGGGACACTTTCCACTAGAACATGTTGCCTCAAACACGTCCTTGAATACTTCCAGGCTGGGGCATCCATAGCTTCTCTAGGCAACCTGTGCCGATGCCTCACCACCCTCACAGGGAGGACTTTTTTCCTAGAATCTGCTGTCAGAATCATTGCCATCATCTCCCAAGACATTTAGAAAATCAAGGGTGGTCTTGTAGCTAAAACACGTGGGAAACAAGCCCATTTCCAGAAAATGCCAAAACTTGCCTCTGATCCTCATAAAGATCTTTAACCTTCCAGCTCTCTTAACTTTCCAGCTTTCACACAGACAAAATACCTAACCCATTTTAGCCCTGCCTATCCTCACTCTCTTCCAGAAAGGGATTTCTGAATGTCCCTGAGCCATGCTTGTATTGTTCTTTAAGGGCTAGCACCGAAATGTTTTCGATGGAAGTGCAAATAGTAAAACTGGAGGGGTTTTTTCAGCTGAACATTGATATTTTTGTCATGCTTTCTGTAGCTGTGAGTTGCCAGATGGTCCCATTTTGCAAAACTACAGTGGGAATTTCATGTACATTAAACCCAAATCATCAGGTCAGATGCAATTCTCATTTGCTTAACGCTGAGAACCACTGGTATAAATCCATACAAAGGTGAATATGTTAAAGTTCAAGAAATATATATTAAAAAAAAAGGGGGGGTTGTGCTAGAAAGTGTGTATTAGGTAACTTTACATTTGAAATGCTGGTCTCCTGTGAACTCAGTAGATATTTTCCGTATGTCCATGTGTTGGAAGTTTCATAAAATGCTGAGCACATATATTTAAAATAGCTCTGACAATGTATTAAAAATACTCTAAAATACTGTGACATGGCCAACTTCCATGTTTTTTAAAATCCATGACATGACACAATATATTTTATGTGTGGAAATATACATCATAAATATTGACCAATGTCATAATATTTTTAATGTTTTATATGTTGTCAAATCTGCTTTAAACACAGTATGTGTGCCATACATTTACTGAAACATAACTCAGAGAGATGCAGGAAATCAACTATATTCTTTTTCCATGTGGGTTTACTGTATATTTTATGATTTTGTTGCTTCTTATTGTACCAAGCCTTTTTTTTTTCTTTTTTCCTTCTTTCTCTTGCCTTTTTTCTTGCTTTCTTGCTTGTTTGCTTCCTTGCCTCTTTGCTTACTTTCTTTTTCTTCTTTACCTGCTTTTTCTTACTTTATTTTGTTTTCTTGCTTTCTTTCATTTTCTTGCTTTCTTTCTTGCTTTTATTTCTGCTTCTCTTGAACCAGGCAAATGTTGCTTGATAAACAAGAAGAGACTTCATAACTTTATGTTGTTCACTTTTCTCTTAGCTGTGGCCCTGAGCCAAGTGGCTCCAAGTCTCTCACAGGTATGATTATAGTAACCCTGTCTTTAAAAACCAGGGAAATCGCTGCCTTTCCTAAAGCTCCTGAAGTGTCAGGGTTTCATCCATCTCAGCCCAGCTGTTAGGGCCAACAGAACATTTTTTGGTGCCCTGGGACAAGGCAAGCACCAGCAGAGCAGATGAAGTCCTGCAAGCCCAAAAAATCCTCTTCTCTGTGTGTCAATGCTATTTGCAAGGCAATCAAACCCTGCAGGGCAGGGCAAAAGTCTAGCACCTCAAAGGTGTCAGACTGCTGGTTGCCACCTCCTGGTATCCAAAAGGCCTGGCCAGCTTTTGGCATGGATTGGCCAGGTGCTGTCACTGCCACTTTCAGATGACCACCCCGACATCTGCGGACACTACAAATTGCTTAAACACATTGTTTCCCTACAAACCAGATCTTCATTCATTTCACTGACCCAGACATGTCTGAACACTTGTCCACCTCTCAGGAGCACAACCTCCCACATTCAAAGACAAAACAATAATGCAAAGTGGAAGAGTTCCCTTAACAAGGAACGCTATGAGACAATTTTTTAAGAAAGATGCCCCGAAAGAGCTACTTTGTTAGAGTTTTAGACTGAAATCCTGGCCCAAGAGGTAGACAGGAAAATCCCCAGAGTTCAAAAGGCAAAAGGCTTTACCTCTACATTTCTTCCTTATCAGACATGACCATGAGTTTCTACTGCAAACACCTTCATACAAAAAATGCCTAGCTATGACAAGAAGGAGCAATAAGCAGGTCACAGAGATGACTGTTTGAAAATTCTTTAGTACAAAAAGAATATATGTGTAATTAATGATGTTCTTAGGGTGAAAGGGAGTGGTGCAGTAGTTGACCAAAAAAAAATCCCAAACCACAAAAAAAATAAGAGAAAAACTCAAAATATTTTAAAATGCAGTTCCATAATTTTTATTTTATTTTTTCAGGTTTTTCCCTTTCCCTTTTTTATTCCTCCTGCATTTTCCCTTTAGAAATGGAAAGGAAGCTTAATAAAAACAAGTTGTTCTGCAAGCAGCAGAACTAATGAAACCTTGTTTCCTGTGGGTTTTTGTCCTGTATCCCCTGCTGTGATAACCTTAGCTACATTTTCATATCCTCTATGGCTGGCCTTGCAGGTCCCCAAAACAACCACTCAAATTCCCACACTCCCTACAGTTCCCCATCATGTTCCTAAAATTCACACTCTACACATGTGCTGTCATGTCCCCAGTTCCTTCCTAAACCCCTGGCTTTGTCAGAAGTTGTAACAACTTCATTATCTTCTTGACTGGCCCCAAGCCAGATCACTCATGTGTCTTTAAAACTGGTATTTAATCTTCACTATAGTATCTTCCATTAATCTTAATGTCACCCTATAATGTTAGACATGCAAAAGAAATATGAGAAACTACTAATGTGAATGAAAATATAGGAAATACATTCCAGAGTAGCACTCCATAAGGGTTCACATCTATGCTCAGACCTGTTAAATATTTAACTCTGAATAAATGTTGCAACTGCATTGGCACAGACAGCCCAGCTTGCAATCCAGGCCATGGGCTTGCTGTGTAAATTACTACTGGATTCCCTGACAGGGGGAGGAAACCTGGAAAGCAAACCCTGGGAATTCAGTAGGTGGGCATCAGGCAATATATCAACAAATAAATATTTCAAACAGAAAAGTGCTTGTGTCTGCAGAAGCAGTAACCCAGAGCTGAAGAGCCCCTGTACTCTGTGCCTGAAGTGTGCAGTGAGACTCCTGGGAGCACACCAGTCTGTGTGTCCCGGCCAGGGACACTTAGGAGATGCTGCTGGGAAGCCTGGGTCGAATGGGATACACTGCCTCCTCCCCTGGTCTTGCTTCTGAAGAACATGCAGACAATGCAGCATTAACCCCACCCCATCAGGATGGCTTTTCCTCAGGAACTGAAAGGATTTTATGCATTTCACCTTCACAGGCTGGATAGTTGTTGAGCCTGAGTGCAGATGTTCATCCCTTTCCAAAAACCCAGCCCTTTCCAGATGTTTCTCCTCAGTCATCCAAAAAGCATGGAGACTGGCAGGTATCAGTCACTTCTGAAATACTCTTCATAGGAAAGAAGGTGCCTGAGCAGGATTAGCCTTAACATCTGAAGTGTGTTCTCACCCCTTACCTTCTTTCCATTAATTTACTTTACTCCACTTTCTAAGATACCTTTTCATGAGCCATCAAGCAAGGAAAAAAAGAAGCATGCATAAAAAACATGAGATTTTTAAATGTATTTCTCCTCTTCTATCAGGAACACATTCTTGACAGTGTGGGCCAGTAATTCTGAAATGGGGTGGGAAAAAGTAAAGGTAGGAACAGTTTTATTCTGGGAGGTGGTTGAGGCAAAAAGAAAGAATAAATAAAGAAACTACAGATTTAAGAAATACTAACTAAATATAATTGCTATATCTACAGAGGAGATGCTACAAATAGCAGAAAAGGCAGTTTTGCTGAAAAGAGCAAGCTGAGACAGTATGTGAAGCAAAATGAGTACCATCAACCAACAGCATGAGTGAATTTTGGAAATATATGTGAGATCTCCTACAATGCTTATCACTCCACATTGAGCCATCTAAGGCAAGTGTCCAGAAATACTGTGGAGGAAGGAAGAAAAATCCCTGATTTTTTTTTCAGAAGGAATGTTCTCATCAGCCTTGCAAGAAAGTTATTTCTTTTCTTTAGGGAAAGACAAGAATATTATGCTTCTAAGAGATGATCCTTGGTTCATTTTTAATTGCACAGGTTAGCTGAAGACAGCTGGATATGAAACATAATTCATTTTTCCATAAGTAACATTCTAGCTAAAAATTATCCCTCTACACCCATGAAGACTGTTTCATTTTCTCTAATAATGAAATCCATGGACAGATAGCAGTGAGCAGTTTATTCTACAACTTTTAAAGGATGAGTTTTCCCAGTATGGCCCTTTGGTATAAATTAGAGAGAGACAACATGAAGACACAACATCAACTTCTGCAGATAGGGATGGAAGGAGGAAAACAGCCTTCCATCTGAATCTCAGAGGGGCACCTTGCTCCCAACAGGATAAAGACATGATTCCTGACTCCCCAGAGAGCAAAGCAGAGGGAAAACACAGAACATGGAAAATTGCACTTGAAAAGAGAGCAATTGCAAGCAACCTGGGTGCACAGTTTAGAGGTCTGGTTCTTCCACATTCTCCCCAGGTACTTTGAAAGAGCAGGAACTATTACAGCTGCAGTGAGAGCAAGAGTGCAGGGAAAGGGGCAAGAGAGGGACTGCCAAAAATAACCCTCCCTAAGCTACAGAAGAAGTGATTGAGAAAACAGTCAGGGCTCTAACATACAGCCTTGTGTATGAGTGCCAAACAGAGCAGTGAGTGTGGACTTCAAACTGCAGACCTTTTCGTGGAGAGGGAAAGACCCCACCACCTCTTAGTTCTGGTATAACTATACTTCCACTTGCCACATCTTATAAGCTGCTGTAATTGCATCCCAGTGAACCATTCCCATGCTGCATATGTACTTCCCAGCCTGCCCATATGCTTCTTAAGTGGTGAGCTCATCTAAATCACCCCTCTCATTTACCTCCTACAGAAACTATTCATGGCCAGTCTATTTCTATTCTGACCAGATCGTTGATGCTCCACAGGACTTTGTGGAGCCAACCCTACCAAGATAATTGTCAGATTTAGAACTGGTTATGAAAAGCTCTTCCCAAGAATATTTGTTTGGTTAAAAGAATCCCAGAGATTCTCAAATTCCTGAGAACAGCAGGTGATGTTTTTCCCAATATGCAGCCTGGATTGCTAGGACAGCTTTTTATACAGCTGTAGGCACCAGGCATGTTAGTCTCTCTGAGGCCATGCTGGTGCCAGCCCATATCAGGCTGACAAAAGCTGATAAGCTTACCCAAACATGAACTCAAGGTGCCTTATAAGTCATGTGCAGGTTCATTCATGCCCATTCATGCCCAGTAGGGGAACGAATCGTCAAAGTTGCCCATGGCCAAATTTCCAAGAACTCTGTTTCCACTGCAGAAATTCTAACCACTTTCTAGGTCTCTAAATAATGAGCTGTACTTTTAAGCTACATCAACCCAAGTAGCTGAGGTAATTTGACTGTGTAGCCACTCATTTAAATATCCAAAGAGCTGCAAGGTTATTCTGAAAAATCACTGCTAAAATGTTCTTGTTTTGAACACTTGACAGTTGGGTATGAAAAGGTGAAAGAGGCTCAGCTCTTTCAAACACATGTTCAGAGGTGATCACTAACATAATTCAAAGTTACTCTGATTCAAAGCCTGTATTGTATGTATGCCTGTATTCAGGATTTTCTCTAAAGTTCATTTTGATGGAGGACATCAGCTTTTCGCCTGGATGTGTGAAAGGTGTAGGTAGAACTAATTGACATTGTCAAAATTTTAAAGGCAGTATAAATTTTAATGAAGGAGGGATAGAATAGAAAGCCTTGTTCACATATGAACTTCTTGTCCTCACATGGCACCTGTCATGGTATGAGCTGGAATAGAGCTCCAGCTTTCTGATCCTTCTGCTCCTTTCCTTGCAGAGCAAAAGCAAAAAGAGACAATCAGATATGTGACTATACAGCATTGTGGGTGGGAAAGATAGTAACAGATAGTATCTGATGTATTTAATAGAATCTTTTGAAATTGAGTGATAGGTGGGTTGTGAAGGCTGCCTGTTCTAAAAGAGTGAAACATACTTTTTGCAGTGGCCCAATGGGACACAGTTATGGACTACAGAACAAAACACAGGAAGGAAAATTCAAGATAACTGTCAGGAAAAAATTTCCCAATGGTATGATACACAGCTTAATACTGTGGAATAATCTAAGAGAAGAGGTGGAAGCCTAGATGAATGAGTAATTTCAAAATTAGACTGTAGGAAACAATTCAGCATTGGCAAAGGGAATGGACAACATTACCTCATTAGCCTTTTCCATCTCAGATTTCTATGGTTCTGAGGACAGAAAACAATAAAAAGCCACTGCACAGATTCAATCCCAGAGAGAATTGCAATAGGATAAATGGGATTGGCTATTAAAAAATGTAGATTGCAAGAGAGACTGTAAATGATGGAAAGTAGATATGAGGAGAGATGAAGTCACCAGTGTGTTTAGAACGTAGACTCTGAGGCAATGATAGGCAAAGTCTTGGGCAAGGAATAAAAACTGGAACAGAACAACTTCAAAGAGATAAAAGGCAGCAGAGCATGGTGTAGGAAGTCTAGACAATATTACATGGAATGCATTTGCACTTAGCAGGTGCCAGGTGTGCACAACTCTCATTCATTAAGAGCTATCAAGTATCAGGGCAAAGCCACTTTTAATCCTTAATAATTATGTGGGAATCTAAGAGTGATTTCCAGGTACTTGGAAAGACAGCAATATGGATGTTGTGATTTTTCTTCACAGAGGTGCACATCTGCTGGTCTCACCAGCATTTGCAACAACAAAAAAGTCCCCACTCATTTGGCTAAAGGGCTCAGGCTGTGTGGATTTGTCTTCTGAGCCAATGTCACCACCAGTTATTTTCTCAGCCAGTTCTGACAATTAAATATACATGAATTGTGGTAGTTCTCCCATTTTGAGGGAGCTGACATCTGACCCTACTGTCCTTGTTACTCCTCCCCTCAATACCTGATAAAACCCACTGCCCTGGCCCTGCCGTTCTCTTTGGCTCTTGGGCTCTCTAGGCTCCCGGTCCTCGGCCGTCACCTCTCTCCCCGGCCCGGGGAGAGGGGGGAAATAAAACCAGCTTAAAAGGAGGCTCCTCTCGCCTGTTCCCCTGCTGGTAGCGGTGACCTCTCTGGACACATCCCGGGATGGATACTGTTGCCACATGCTGCAACAATGAATCTTTGGTTTGTTAGTATTTGTTAGAGAATAAGGCACTGCAAGAAAGCCTAACATTCAGAATTCACCTTGATGCAGCACAGGTAACTAACTGTACATTTATTGTCTACTGAGGAGCTGAAAATAGATATCAGCTTCACAACCAGTAGAGATGTTCAAATTGTCTTTGTGAAACTAAAAACATTATGTATTTTGGCCATTTTGGGAAGGATTGGGAGCCATCTGTCCCAGCTTTTTGCAAGTGGATTTATGGTTTATAATTTTTCAAACCCATTTTGAAGCAGCTTCCAAACTGTACGTGTGATGTGTGCTGTGTCACATTTCCTGAGGTATTATTGACTGGATGACTTTTTACATTGTGGCATAGTAAACAGCACGTCACAGACTCCTCTGTTCAAAGTTCATGAAAATTCCAAAATTCTTCAAAATTCCAAATAAAGTTTTTCAAGAATACATAGTGAGCTTTAGAGTATTTGCAGAAAACATATATTGTGGACCTTCTGATCACTAACGGACACCAAGAAGCAAAAAATCAAATGAGAATAATTTATACATTGACCATTTTCTTCAAGCAGTTTCAAGAAATAAAAACCAAAAATGTATAATGGCCTAAAAATGCAATCCAGTTAAGAATTTAGAAGTGCATCTGAAAAGGATGAATTTCTATAGTAGTAGAAAGTGATGTCATCATAGCTGCTAAAACACCTGCTTAAACTGTAAGAAGTAAAAGTCACTCTACCCCATAGAGGGGAGTCCCATATTGTTTTAGGGAACATGTTAATAGTTTATGGGAAAGTTCATAAGAAATAGGAAGTCAATTCCCAGGAAGAGTACAAAAAGAGACTTAATTCAGGGAGAGATGCATTTACTGTATTTTTTCCTGTGCTCCTTTTTGGAAGTACCATGATATTAGTAGCAGTTGCAGGTATTCACTTCCAAATGAAAACGAGAAAGAAATCTTATTGAAAGCATACATTATGAAATACTGTCATACAAATAAAAATATGAAAAATTCTATGCTTTATCACAGAATATATATTTTTGCAATATAACTCTTTCTGTCATAAACTTCAGTATAATATCTGAGACAGAAACTAGCAAATTCAGCTGCTATTAAATGTCTGTTATTATGTGACTTATTCCTCCCTAAGCTCATCCTCATATATTACCAGGTTTCTATTTGTTGTTGTTGGGTTTTTTGATTGTCATTATGAACATATTTTACTTGGTACCATAAATACGGATGAAAGCTGCACAGCTCTTTATAATAAAGTCAGGTAAAGTCTTTTCAGGCACTTTTCATAACCACTGAACATTATTTTAGAATCTTTCCCTCAAGTAAGTAAAGTAATTTCGAAGGCACGTGGATGAGGAGAGGTTGCTGCCATCAGCAAAACTTAAAGTATCTTCTTTAAAATGCAGAACTTTCTATCCACTGAAAGTTGAAAGGGGGGAGTCTGAAAAACATATGTTATTGTGGGACATTGAATGTCTGAGGAACAACAGAAAGGCAAAATATAAAAAAGCATAACAAAGAGTATCATCTGCAAGAAATGAACACTTGTTAAATAATAACTGGAGTTCAAGGAGTTTTTGTTTGGTTTTATATATAGTTTAAAAAAAATGTAAGTTTGTCTTATACAGTATTTAAAAAAAATAGGATGCCTTCTTGAAATTTTTTTTGGATAAATATAAGAATGAATCAATTTGACCATAGGGGTACACTAGCAAAATGAAGCTAAATTCATCCCCAAAATTCATCCTCTTTGAGCTCCAATTCTGCAGAGTGTTGTCTCTCCTTTATACCAAGTGCCTGTAGTGTGATGAGCCACTGGAACCAAAATGTTTGCTGCAATAACTCAGTACTTGAGCTGAGATTTTTTCTAGGATGACACAAGGTAAGGTTGTGATGTCACTGTTTTATTCAGCTCTTGAGCTGCCTGTTACAGTTCAGTGCAATTGTTGCCAGAGAGAATAATTTTAGTGGTCTAAGTCTGATGTCTGAACAGACAGACATCCTGGAACCATAAGGTTTGAATATTGGCAGGGCAGAGCAAGTTCTTCACCCTTCTGTGGTAGCTCTGTTTTACTAGTACACAGTTTATTGAACAGGGGGCTTTAAAGTCGGTTCTCAGAACCCAGAACTCATGAGAAAATTAAAACTTCTTTGTTGCTTTCCATGAGCCCATGGGACTATTCTAGTGTCGTGGGCCAAAATTCCCTATTCATCCCTTTCTGGGCGTTATGCTGCTCATTCTCTGTCATCTGCTGCAGGGATGGATGTGTGTCAGCAATGCCACACTGTGAGTAGTAAAGCACTGCAGGAGCCTTTGCAATGAAAACTGCTACGCTGAAGTTAATCATAATTATCATTAACACATATGTGAGCCACTTTCAGTGTGTTCTGTCCAGACCACAGTTACAGATGCTAAAGAATAACCAATTGACTTACAATTTATAATTCTGTTCTCAGCTCACTCTGAAGTGCTTGGGGACTGGTTAGTACCTCATGCATTTAATGCTCAAGACCTGTGGTGATATTGCTTATTATCATGACTTAACACTGACTGATACCCTGCTATTCCTGGCAATGCCAGCTATCAGCTGAAAATGTGAAAGAATTAAAAACATAGCTGGGGCACCCACTGTTAGTTTTTGTGTTATTATACAATGAATTCTGATGATAAATACTGTTACATATTTTATATACTTTAAAAAATAAAACAAAATACACATTTCTGGCTAAAAGTATATTTTGGCCCAATTACGATATCTTCTATGTGCCCGCACATTAATAATCTGCATAGATGAGCCAAAAGAAGAATATGTCTGTGCACATACCTGTATGTATCTATGCAAACACAATGCCCATAATGCATTTTAATGCATTTATAGCAATTGTCATCCGAGAGCTTCACTAGTTGTATGTTCATGGGTCAGTACAGCCAGTGCTGAAACACACTCTCAGGTGGAAAGCAGCAGACATTCTGCACCAGCAACTCTACACAGCTGTGTTTGCAGAAGGGGAAGCAAAGTCTTCCAAATTAAACTGTTGTAAAATTTAGATAGGCAAAATTCAATTACCAGAGTTGGACTTGGCTGGCACTCTGAGATCTTAATCCTTGCTCTTGCAAAGTGTCCCATGTGACCTCTACAACCACAAATGGGGTGTATCTGGTTTTACATCTCATTCAGGCATCTGCATCCCAGCAGAGGCATTCATCTTGCACAGCACTGCTCTGCCACAAGAGCTTTAGTGACATACTTTCCTGTTCTGACTGTTTCTTCTAACTCCAAGGCTGTGTTGTTGCCTTGCTTATCTGCAGTCTAGCCCCCAGTCCCCTCACTTGTCACCCCTGATACCTTCAGGAAGTCCAACCAAACACAAGGCTACAAGTGGGCTATTATATGACTATCATATGGAGGATTTTATATGGAATGGGACAGGAGAGAAGATCTGACATCAACTTTTACTATGGTGGCAGTAGTCCTCTTCACACAGATCTGAGTCAGAAAAACAAGCTTTGCAGAACTGTGGAGTAAAAAGGAAGGTGAATTCATCCACATTCTGCTCTACGTCTGGGAGTAATGAACATTTATGAAAGGAAGACAAGACAACATCCATATTTTCTCAGAATAGCAAGGTCTTGAACATTCCAAATTAGTTTAGCATTGAGGGGACATACATGAAACTGTGTATAACAATTAGCTGCAAAGCTACTGCTTCTGAATTTGATACATGCAAGATTTGTTCTTTCCAGATTAAAAGAGAGAAGAAAGCATGGAAGACTTCCCAGATGACACAAAGAGTATGAACAAATCTAGGAATGCTGCGAAGAGCCCGAGCCTGTTCAGAAGAGGTGAACCTGCATCCTCATTCAGTGGGATCCCCAAAATATGTCCACTGAGCCCACGCCAGCACAGCTGGACTGTGGTGAGCAAAGTTCCCCTGGAAATTAGGCAATCTAGACTGACACTTCCATTGACTCTAAAATATAGATATAAACTTGAGTTCTAATCACTCCAGAAAAAAAGGGCACAAGTTAGACTTGCACATACCCAAAATGTAGATATTGGACCTTCACAGTCACAAAACATTCAAAGTCTTGATGCTGCCAAGTGTAGCACACATACCTGCTCACCAACACAGGGAGTTTCTCAGCTTCCTGGGGGTCTTAGGAATAAACCAAAATGCCATATCTGAGTTTAGTCTCTATTATGTTCCTAGAAAGATCTTGGCCAATTTCAGTTTCCAGTACCTAAGAAAAACCCAGCAAGAATAAAACTTTTTGGTTAATACAAGAAACCTGGCTCCTGGTATTGGAGGTCTGCATCCATTTCTCAACACTGCCACTAATATTCAGTGTGTTTGGGCAACCCAATCCCACATTTATTCTGAAGTCAAGGAGTAAAATTTCTGTATTTATCCTGCAGTACTTTCCCTGCTTTTTATACAAGTCCGGAATCTGAAGTATGATCTCCAGGGACAGAATAAGCATCCTCTGAGCCTGTGAAGTGCAGTGCACAACAGAGCCTGTTCCACACCACTGTGACAGAAATAATAAAATAACTGAAAGGACTAAGATTATGCCTTTTCAATCAAACCAATGTCTTCACTAGCAAAGCCTCCAGAAATATCTATCTACTGCCAGAAATTCCTCTTACATGCCAGAGTCTTTTCTACTGAATTTGCGAAGGATTTCTTTAGAACTGAATCCACTGTGAAAATATCATTTTGCTATTCACATATTTGCTACAACATCAAAACTCTTGCTCTTTTGAACTGGATGTGTGAGAACAAACAAAAAGAAAACAAACAAACAAACAAAATTGTAAATGTTGCAGATGAACGAATATGCTTTCCCTGCCATTTTTGCCATCATACAACCAGAGAGACTACCAGGGGACATTCTTCACTGCCTGATTACAAGGCACCACATTTCAACTGACTTGGTTCAGGAAGTTTGTCCTAGGTATGCCAAGTGACTGCTCAAGAGCAGGACACACACCACCTCATTCACAAGCAAAGGCAATCACAGCACTCTGTCACAACTATTTGTAATTGCCTTTTCCTTAAGATAAAAATATTTATGTATTGAATGGCAAAATCCCTCCATTTTTTTAGAAGTGTCTTAATTCTTGGTTCATTGTATTAACTGTTTTCCTAAATTCACTCATCAGTCTGGCCATTGTATCACTTTCTTATTGTTGTGCAAAGCTGAGCTGATAGTTTTTTGAAGGTGCCATTCTCCACAATATTTAGGAGGAGGGAGGAGGAAAGGGTGAGTAGCCAAGAGCTGAAGAGAAGGATGTAATGGAGTGAAAGATGATCAGGGAAGGGAAAGGGAGAGTCTCTTTTGTTAATGCTGTTCTGGCCACCTCTCACATCTTCCTCATGAATTTTTTTTAAGTTCTTCAGCTGCATGAATTTAGCTTTCTGGCTACTTTTGTTTTTTGGCTACCCAGCCTCTCTCCTTGCATCTATTCACTTTTTCCTTTTTTTTTTTTTTTCAAGAAACTTGCTTAAGCTTTTCCGGCCACGTCTCTCTCACATTGTGTGGCCGCTTGTCTCAGCTGCCTCACCAGGCTCCCAACCAGGGCTGCTTGGCTTAGAACTCCCCCTGCTGCAAGATGCTGTTAGGTAGCTGCAGAAACCTGCAGTGTGGGATGGGAACAGAGCACCAAACCCCTTCACAGAGGCCATGGGGTGCTTCATCTCTGCTAACAAGGCAAGGTGATGAGGACTAATCCGCCTGGCTCCCTTCTCACCTCACAGATCACATGCCAAAATGTGCCTGGAGAAAATTGTTCCCTCCTAGCTTTGCCTCTCCTGGGGTCCTAATATACAGTAATGGATAAAGCAGCCAAGGGAAGGCAAGACAGCTCCTAAAACTCTCTCCATGCCAGCATAGCAGGCAACACAAAGTCTAAGGCAGCAATCTTCAGATCCTCTGCTGTTGAATTCTTGGGATTCAAGACAGTTCATGTACACTCATACGTGTCTGTCTATCCACTAGCCAGTTTATCTATTAGTGTTATATTGCAGTACACAGCAAGGTGTATTCCTGTGATACAAAATATCTATATGAAGCTTCTGTAGACACTTTGTGCACTCATCTGTTTACATAGTCGTAAAGTAGGAAAAGGCAAGAATAATAAAATCAGGTTTATAAAACTGCTTCCTGTAGCACTGCCTCATAACTCAGAAGCAATTCACCAGTGAAATTAAAAAGAAGCCTAGTAGTCTTAAACATGCACTTCGGCACAAGAATGGCACTGTTTATATCACTTGTAACATTTGTTATGAGGTGCAAACACTGTTCCTACTTGTGGTAATCCCTGAGGTTACCATAGGGGAGCTTGCCCTCCCATGGAGGGAGCACAACATAGAAGCTGTATTCACAATGGCAAGGCTCACCACAGGGAAGTCTCCCTGGGAGACTTCTTTTCAGGTCATGGAGACCAAAGTGTTTCACCCCCAAGAGCCCTTGAGGCTCTGTGTTAATTTGTTACCCTGCATTGGTTGTTTCCCTACTTCCTAGTTTTTCCCCTTCCCTGATTGGTGCATTTTGGATCCTCTCCCCAATTGGTTGTTTTCTCAATCCTTCCCCTGATTGGTCCAAGTCATAAACCCTGCCCCCTGAGTTATGTATTTAATCCAGATGTCTGAGGACCTCAGGGTCCTTCAGTCATCAGTTTCTGGAGAATAAAGGCCTCTGGGAGATCACTGTCTCCTGCCTCTTCCTGCGCCACTTGGGGAAGAAGCTCGCCAGAGGAGCTGCTAGGAGAGCTGTTTTCACAGCTCACCTCTCTGAAATCACTGGGCTACATAGCCAGGTTGCTTTTGCAGCCATCACAACTGAGCTAAATCACAGGGAGTGCCTGTGTGCCCGGAGACCCAAGGCGTCCTTTTAAGGGCGGCTCTCCGAGGAAGGTCGTAGCACCCTGAAGGCATCATTGGCCTTTCAGCAGCGGTTGGCAGCAAGTGGCACCCATCATGAGGCAACCTTGGTTTCCCCTGGAGAGTCGTTCCTGACTGGCTCCAGCCATCAGGAAACCAGCGACCTTGGGTTCTGCCACTTACTCAAGTGAATCCTCCTGCATTCTAGTAGGAAGTACCAGAAAGACTCCAATCGGGATCTGCCAAGAACATCAGATGGCAGCCGGTTGGCTCAGGTGGCTACTCCTCAGCAATCTTCAGTTGGTCATGCCAGCGGGCAAAGAAAGACTGTGAGTCATTGACCTTTCTTCTTTATGCTTTCAATTTTATTACCAGGGAGGGAGTGAACGTGATGGGGAATCAAATGAACCATTCATCACTTACCCCATCTGAGCAGGAGTTTTATTCCCAAGTTAAAATTACCCTTGTTGGGGCAAAGTTTAAATTTAGTAAAAGGCTTTTAAAAAGATTTGTTCACTGGATCTTTAACTGTTTTCCAGACACTAAGTTGAGTTATGCTCATTTGAATTCGTTTTGGGACAAAGTAGGGAGAAAGTTTAATGTGGTTCAATTTGAAGGGGATCTTTCGGTTGGTAAGTTTTTCCTCTATTTAAGTTAATAATCAGATCTTTAGAGGGAATCAGTTCAGGGAATGATAAGGGTGAAGTTCGGGACCCCCAGTTAAAAACCCCTACCCCTCTTCCCTCACCCTGTGCCCCTAAACCCTCTTCCCCATCTGAGGGTTGGATGGCAGGCATTTCCCGTGGTCCTGCGCTGGGTAGCCACCGTCTCCCAGATGCCCCTCAACCCTCCTTCTACCCTTCCCAGATTGGTACTGGCCACACCACTCTGGACCTTTCCCTCAACCTCCTTCCTATGCCTACATACCCAGGTTTGCCCCCTCCCGAAGTTAATAGTTCTCAACGCATTCAAAATGGCGTCGGTAGCGTGGTCAGTTCCACCATTTTCCCTCTCCCGAATCCAAGTTTTCCCGCCCTTCACACACAAAATGGCCACTCTCTAACTACATCACTAACTTTTCCCGCGGAATCCACTGTGCATGCACCTTGTGCACCCTATGACTCCTCCCCCTGCACGCAGAGTGATGTAACGGCGTCGGGTCCCTCCCCTACCATCGGGAATACCCCATGTCACACCCCTTGTGAGGGCCCCACCTCCCAAGGCTGCCCCTCCAAAGATAGCTCAGCCCATGAAGGCCCATCCACTTCTGGGTCCCATGATACTGTAACCAGATATAAGGGTAATAGCAGCTGGAAAGATGCCATAATGGTCTCCGCTGCTACCCAATGTCAGGTACCTCCAGCCCACTCAGTAAAATCTCACCCTTGCACAGAGCTCCCTTCATCCACTTTGGAGGAGAGCAGTGATTCCTCTGATGAGGAATTGTGAGGATTACTGGGCAGCAACCCAAAGGGAAGCAGCTAAGGAGGGAGACTGGGAATTAGGAAACAAAATCATGGCTTTCCCAATTACAGTAAAAACTGGCAGGAGAGGGAGTAGGAAGGTCACTTGGGAACCAATCCCTTATCGTCAACTAAAGGAACTGCACAAGGCTGCCAAGGAAAATGGGAGAGGCTCACACTATTTTAAAAACCTACTTGAGGCTACCTTCGCCGCACACATCTTAATACCTTATGACATCTGCAACATTATGGTATGTCTGCTCTCCCCCGCAGAATATATGTTCTGGGAGAGACATTGGAAAAAACAATTAGGCACATTGGCTCAAGCGTACCAAAATGATCCAAATAAGCCAAATTTCATTATAGAACAGATTGCGGGTGAAGGTAATTACCTCAAGCCACAGGATCAGACCAACATCCCCGAATCTGCGTTGTTAGAAATATCTATAGTGGCAAAAACATCATTGCTCCTGACTCCTGATGATACAGTCCTGACACAGAACTTCACAAATATTAAACAAGGGGTGGATGAATCATTTATTAAATTTGTGGACAGACTTAAGGTGGCTCTGGAAAAACAACTGGAAAGTAAAGAGGCCAGAAAAGAAATGTTGGTAAACACAGCCTTGACAAATGCTAATGCCACAACAAAGACAATATTGAGGTCATTGCCTCTTGACCCTGAACCAACCATTGAGCAGATGATTGAAGCCTGTGTCAAACACAGTTCAACAGAAGACATGGTCGCGCAGGCAGTGGCACAAGGGATCACACAGGGAGTGTCAGGATCCTTTGCTGTACTGGCAGCAAAGGGCAATGCAAGATGTTTTAATTTTGGCGATCATGGACATTTTATGACAGACTGTCCTGAAAGAGAGACTGTTAGAGACCACCGCCATGACCATAAATGGCTACGGAAGAACCCGAACAGGTGGTGGTAGTCAGGAAACTCCCAGCCAAGCGTGGACTGGTGCCGTGAGAAGACATCAAATTACCAGCTACATCGCTTCAGTCACCCAGCCCATGCCTCAGGAGACGAGAAAGAGGATCAGTTCCTGCATGGACTGAAGACATCAGGTTCGAGAGCTCCTCTGGACATGAAGAAGACAACTTTTATGCCCAGGTACAAGTGGGAACCCGGAGCAGACTGGTGAGCGATCTGTCTATACAATTTGAAAACAATGACATTTATCGAATAGCCATGGGGAAGTGTGCTCCCCTAAACAGACCTTGGGACATTCTTATTATAGGAGACCCCCTTAAACCTGCTGAACTTGCAGTGATCCTCTAAGTCCAAACACTTGAGCCCAGGGAAGAAATTTTAATATCAGTCATGTGTTTGGACTATCCATTTTTCTTAAAAGCAGGGGAACAAATGGCACAAGCATTTCTGCTATCAAGAGACTTACCACAAACTATACCAATTAGTTCTAACGCCTTTTGGGTGTAGCTGATGGAACCAAACAAACCAATTATAAAATGCACCCTTTTCTAAAAGGGTGAAAAGAACAGGCAGTTAGGGATGATGGACACGGGAGCAGATGTCACTCTGATAGCCAAGTCAAAGTGGCCATTTGATTGGGAACTGGAGCCAGTTGTGGGGATCATTTCGGGGATTGGCGGGGTTGCCACTTCATGGCGATCCAAAAGGAACATTGTCATTGGAGGACCAGAGGTCAAGATGGCCACAGTAAGACCATTTGTGGTCAGGGCACCCATTACCTTGTGGGGTCGGGATGTACTATCCCAGTGTGGTGTCACACTACAAATCAGCTCCAGGGATTTTTAGTCTGGGCCACTGAAGAGTGTGCATTTGATATCCCGCGGCTCAGGTGGAAACAAGATCATCCCGTCTGGGTCGACCAGTGGCCCCTGCCAGAGGAGAAATTGCACACCTTAGAATCCCTAGTGCAGGAGCAGCTCACCAAGGGACACATCATATCGTCCAACAGCCCTTGGAACACCCTTATCTTTGTCATTAAAAAACAAGGAAAAGACAAATGGAGGCTACTACAGGACATCTGCAAAGTTAATGAGGTGCTCAAAGACTTTAGCTCCCTCCAGCCAGGAATGCCANAACAATTAGGCACATTGGCTCAAGCGTACCAAAATGATCCAAATAAGCCAAATTTCATTATAGAACAGATTGCGGGTGAAGGTAATTACCTCAAGCCACAGGATCAGACCAACATCCCCGAATCTGCGTTGTTAGAAATATCTATAGTGGCAAAAACATCATTGCTCCTGACTCCTGATGATACAGTCCTGACACAGAACTTCACAAATATTAAACAAGGGGTGGATGAATCATTTATTAAATTTGTGGACAGACTTAAGGTGGCTCTGGAAAAACAACTGGAAAGTAAAGAGGCCAGAAAAGAAATGTTGGTAAACACAGCCTTGACAAATGCTAATGCCACAACAAAGACAATATTGAGGTCATTGCCTCTTGACCCTGAACCAACCATTGAGCAGATGATTGAAGCCTGTGTCAAACACAGTTCAACAGAAGACATGGTCGCGCAGGCAGTGGCACAAGGGATCACACAGGGAGTGTCAGGATCCTTTGCTGTACTGGCAGCAAAGGGCAATGCAAGATGTTTTAATTTTGGCGATCATGGACATTTTATGACAGACTGTCCTGAAAGAGAGACTGTTAGAGACCACCGCCATGACCATAAATGGCTACGGAAGAACCCGAACAGGTGGTGGTAGTCAGGAAACTCCCAGCCAAGCATGGACTGGTGCCGTGAGAAGACATCAAATTACCAGCTACATCGCTTCAGTCACCCAGCCCATGCCTCAGGAGACGAGAAAGAG